>VMDO01023584.1:0-31329 GCA_007922755.1 Pedetes capensis
GGAGAGGGAGAGGGAGAGGGAGAGGGAGAGAGAGAGAGAGAGAAAGTGAAATTGATTTGCTAAGGACATTATACCATTTATGTGAAAACGAAGTTCAAATTCACGGACTAATTTTTTCTGTGTACTGCCCTAGGTTGCGTTCATTTGTTTTACTTCTAAAATGACATTGAAATACAAAGTAGGAAATCAGGAGAGGATGTCAGAGGACCAGGGTTGGGCTGGTGTCAGGATGTGTGGCCAGCTAAAGGGAAACCAGCAGTGATTTCCACTGGACACAGGGTAGAGCTTCTGCATTCAAGGTGAGAAGCACATCCCAGTGGGCCATATACCATTTATGAACTCTCCTCCCTAGAAATCATGAAGAGGAGATTCCAGGCATGGGTCATGACTATCCTGGAGTCAGGGATGCGGACCAACACCTCTTGAGGTCCTTTGCAGCCCTGTCATTCTATCAGAGGGATGAAAACCTGCAATGTGCAATTCTCCAAATGGTGTACTGTCAGCTGGGTGCCTTT
Source organism: Pedetes capensis (assembly GCA_007922755.1). Classification (NCBI taxonomy): domain Eukaryota; kingdom Metazoa; phylum Chordata; class Mammalia; order Rodentia; family Pedetidae; genus Pedetes; species Pedetes capensis. The sequence continues at coordinate 516 of VMDO01023584.1, forward strand.
ACATTTTAGTTGTAAATGTACTGGAGTTGCATCATTTAATTATCTTTCCTTTGTTTTGTTTTGTTTTTTGTTTGTATTTATTTATTTATTTATTTAAAACAGGGTCTTGTGAGACTCAGGCATGTCTCAGGCATGTCTCAAACCGTCTTGCCTCAGCCTCCCAAGTGCCCGGATTCCAGGCATGCGCCCCCAAGCCCGGCTCCCTTCTTTAAATTTGCAAGGACAGTGTCACATTTGTATTCAAGGTCCCATTCCTCAGTTACAGGAAAAGTGAGATCTCCTAACCTTGATATTCTGTTTAAAATCCCCAGACCGCTCCCCCTCCCCCAACACACACCAGTTTTCCGCGCTCCTCTGTAAGAACAAAGTCCAGTGTTTCCTCTCGGGTTCTTGGGAGCGAGGAGTTCAGCTCACGCGGCGCCAGCTGCAGAAGGCGCGCTCTCAGGCTCACGCCTCGCAGGCATAATGAACACAAAGTAGTCCTGGCCAGCTGCAGGGCCAGCGTTTGGGACCCTCCACCGGGACACAGAACTTGTTCTTTTATCCTGTGGGCGCTCGGATTCTTGCATAACTTTGGGCTTGGGGAGGGTAGGAGGCAGGAAGAAGGGAAGGGAAGGGGCCTTGCATGTGGTTGCGGCCAGTCAGCCCCTCTCAGCCCCTCGCTCCGCTCCGATTCCGTCTCCCTCTGATCTGTATTCGCCGTGGGTCCTGGGGGACAGCCTTGCCAGGCTATTCACGTTTTGGGCAGCTGGGTCTTTGTGCGCTCTTCTCTGTGGCTGCTGCTTTGTGTTTTTTTTCCTGAAGTGGAGTTATTTAACCGCACACCCCACTGCATCCATTAGGACTCCCGGTGGGCTGGTTTGAATATCATGGTTTGAATATCAGAAGCTGTGTCCGATTTTGCAGCAGCATGGCCTCACACCTTTCTCCTGCTCCGAGTGGTGGATTCCTAGGGGGCATCACCTCATGAGCAAACATGGGTCGAATTAATACTCCCAGAAAACCTACTGGGACTGGGATTTAGCTCAGTTGGTAGAGTGTTGTGCTGTAGTCTCTGAGGTCCTGAGTTTAATTCCCAGCATCACAAAAATGGGAGAAGGGCCTGGCAATCCACTCCTAAGGCAATCCTGAAATAGTCAGCCATTGAAAACTCTATGAGGGTCGCTATGAGTCGGATACTGACTCAATGGCACCTAACAACAACAATAGCAACAAAAATCTACTGTGCGCATGGCGTCAGGGAGAAAGGGATCAAAGTACTGGCAGTGTGCAGCCCAGTTGGAGGCATAAGATGGGTGCCCCGATAGATAAATCACAAGCCTTTCTGAAACACGTGTGTGTGTGTGTGTGTGTGTGTGTGTGTGTGTGTGTGTGTGTGTATCAGAGATCCCTGACAGCCAAGTGCCTGGTCCTTCTTCCCAGAGACTTTGATTCTGGCCTTTGGCTTGGTGGTAGGGAACAGGAGCCTATACTTTAAACTGTAGAACCTATGGGAAAGGGCGCTGTGCTTGGAGCATGAAGACTTGAGCCACAGAAGGGTGAATGGTAAGAGTAATATGTTGTTGTTGTGAGGTGCTGTGGAGTTGGTATCTGACTCATAGCAACCCTGCATACAACAGGCGGAACACTATTGCCAGTGCTTCTCTGTTGTTCATAGGGGTTTCAATGGCAGATTGATTTTTGGGAGTGGCTGGCCAGTTTCTTCTCCCAAGCCTACAGCACCTGGTATTCCCAGGTGGTCTCCCATCCAAGGTCTAACTAGGCCTGACCCTGCTTAGTGTGCGAGATCTGACAGGATTGGATGTCACAAGGCTATGGCTGCAGGCAAGAGTAATATAAGTCACATAAAAGGGGGGTGGATGTGAGGTAGAAGACGGTGTTTGAGGGCAGCTGATACTTGCTTGGTCACAATGGATTCACTATGGCTGCTTGGGAGACTGACTTCTAGGGGAGACTGGGGCTCTGGAATTACCATGCCAGACATCTGTGGGCTGTGTGTATGTGTGTGTGTGTGTGTGTGTGTGTGTGTGTGTGTGTGTGTGTATGTGTGTATCCTCCAGCAAGCACCGTCCTATTTTGCATTAGGTCACTTTCAGATCTACTCCCTAAGTTCTTAGAGCCTTCATAAAGTAGTGATAATGAGCAGGGTGGTGATAAATAGTAATAAAAATTCTACAGAAATAGTGGTACTAGGGAGTGGATAGTTATTAATACATTGTTGTTGCAGTTAGGTGCCATGGAGTCAATGTCTGACTCATAGCAACCCTACGTGCAACAGAACGAAACACTACCTGGCCCTACTACAGGTGACGCTATTGTGGGTGCCGTGCTTCTCTGCTATTCATGTTGTTGTTGTTGTTGTTGTTAGGTTATGTATTTATGGAGTACAGGGTGGCACTTTGATATAGGTATAGATTGTACATTAATAAAATCAGAGTAGTAAACAATGCCATCCTCTTAAACTTTAAAAGGAGCTGGGGTTTAGCTCAATTGGTAGAGTGTTGCTCTGTGTACTTTGAAGCCCTGGTGTTGATCCCCAGTACTGAAAAAAATGGGAGAAGGACCTGACAGCCCACTCCCAAAACAATCAGCCATTGAAAACCCTATGAATAGCAGAGAAGCACTGACATAGAGTTGAGTATGGCACAGTGTTTGGGAGTATTTTGTTCTGTTGTACTTTTGGGTTGCTATGAGTCAGACCCAACTCCAAAGCACCTAACAGCAACAACAAACCTAAAAACAAGATAAACACACACACAAAAAACAAATCAAATACTTGTTATCATGTAATAATTGTACATATTTGTAGGGTACAGTGTGGATTTCAATTCTTCTGTACAACAGTACTGATCAAATCAGGTTAATCTATGTTGCCATTGCCTTGTTCTTACTTTATGTTTGGAGCCTTTGAGCTCTGCTCTAGTATTTATTCATAAAACATTTAATAGGTTATTGTGAACGATAGGCATCCCATGTTCTCTAGAACACCAGAACTTATTACTTCTATCTGTGTTTGCATAACTTATCCACTCTTACACTGGCACCCCACACCCCACACTTTCCAGCCTCTTGTTGTTGTTGTTGTTAGGTGCCATCGAGTCGGTATCCAACTCATAGCGACCCTCATAGGGTTTTCAATGGCTGACTGTTTCAGGATTGCTGTGGGAGTGGATTGCCAGGCCCTTCTCCCATTTTTGCGGTGCTGGGAATTGAACTCGGGTCCTCACAGACTGCAGAGCAGCGCTCTACCAACTGAGCTAAATCCCAGCCCTTCCAGCCTCTAGCTATCACTATTATATATTCTTATTGACTTCAACATCCACATATGATAGCTATGTCAGTCAGCTTTCTGTTGCTATAACAAAATACCTGAAATGGACAACTTAAGAGGAAAGAAGGTTTATTCTGGCTCATGGTTTCAGAGGTTTCAGTCCATGATCATTTGGTGCTGTGACTCCGGGCTGAACATGGTGGCAGGAAGTGTCTGGTGACCTCGTGGTGGCCAGGAAGTGAAAGAGAAGAAGAAGGAAAGAGAAAGGAAGTGACCAGTACACTCTTCAAGGGCACACCCTCAATGACCTACTTCCTCCAAGAAGGCCTCACCTCCTGCCTAGACTACCACTACCTTTTAAAAGTGCCATCAGCTGGGGTCCAAGCCTTCAGTATATGAACTTTGGTGGAGGGGGCACTTAAGATCCAAAGCATAACAATAGAGAATGTGTGGTGGTTGTCTTTCTGTGTCTGATTTATTTCACTTAACATAATCTCCCTCAGTTCCATCCATTTTGCTATAAAGAACAGGATACAATTGTTTTTTATGGCCAAATAATATTTCATTGTGTGTATATGCCACATTTTCTTTATCCGTTCATCCACTGCTGGGCATCTAGGTTGATTCCATATAGTAGGTATTGAGAGTAGTGTAGCAACAAATGTGATTGCAGAGAAATCTTTTAATATGCTGACATCATTTCCTTTGGCTACAGACCCAGAAGTAGGAGAAGTGGGTCATATGGTAGGTCTATTCTTTGTTTCTTGAGGAACTCCCATACCGTTCTCTATAATGGGTGTGCTAATTTACATTTCTACCAACAATGTATGAGAATTCTCTTTTCTCCACATCCTCACCATGTTTGTTACTTTTTGTGTTTTTGATTACAGCCATTCTAAGTGGGATGAGATGATAATCTCCCTGTAGTGTTGATTTACATTTCTCTGACAGCTAGTGAAATTAAGCATTTTTCCATAAATGTATATGGTCATTTGAATTTCTTCTTTTGAGAAGTATCTAACATATTCTTTGCCCATTTTTACTTGCTTTCTTTGTTATTAAATTTTGTTTTTAAAGTTCATTGTGTATTCTGGTATGAATCCTTGTTATGTGAATAGTTCTCAAATGTTTCTGCATTCTGTAGGTTGTCTCCCCACTCTATCGATTATTTCATTTGCTGTGCAGAATAAGACCCCAAAAGCACAGGAAACAAAAGTAAAAATAGACAGATGGGATTATCTCATGTACATTGTTATCCAAAAGGCTAAGGCTCATTGATTTTCTTATTTAATTGGAGTAGAACTTTCTTTTCTTACAAAAAGCAGTGTGCATGGGGACAATATACTAAAAGTATTTTATAATTTTACTCCAGATATATCACTCAGGTTCCCAAATTCAGTTCTCTTAAAATAACATTGTCTATATGGAAAGCCATATGCCTTATTATAAAAATATGTGACTGGCCGGCCGGGCGTGGTGGCGCATGCCTATAATCCCAGCGGTTCAGGAGGCGGAGGTGGGAGGATCGCAAGTTCGAGACCAGAGGCAGTCTGTGTAATTTAGCGAGACCCTGTATCAAAAAAAGTTAAAAAATGGGCTGGAGGCGCAGCTCAGTGGTCCAGCACTTGCAGAGCATGCAGGTGCGAGGCCTGGGTTCAAAACAAACAAACAAACAAACAAACAAACATATGTGACTGGCCATCAGTGAAGTACATTCCCCCCCACCAACACAAAGTGCCCAGTGAGATTATGCATGGCTACACAGATGCTAGGCAAAACCTATACCACAGAGAGCCCTCTCTAGCTTCACAGTGCTTATGGTTTTAAAGTCATAGCTTAGCACATTTTAGGTCTCTTATCTAAAACATTTTAGAAAGTTTGCAGCCAGGGATCACTCCTGACTGTTAAGATTTCCATAAACCTAAAAAGCGACCTGTCATAAGGGTAAATGCCAAGGAAAGATGTGTAGAATGGAAGGTTGGGTCCTTAAGGGTTCTTGACACGGTGTCCTGTACGGGCCTGAGTCTGTCAGCCTTGGTTCTGGGTTTCCTTGATTATTTTTCCTCTCTACCCTCTCAGTGTAGCTGGGTGGGGACAAGGTCTGAAGTGGCTTGTCAGGGATGGTCTCCAGGGGTCAACTTCTCATGGCCACCATAGCAGCTTTGATTATTGATAGCGTCCTATGCCACTGAAATCTACTGTATTTTCTTTCTGTTCTTCTCCTGTTCCCGCCCTGCTCATGCAGAGAGTGTCTCTGTCTTTTTTCTGTAGCATGGGAAGTGTCCAGTAGCTCTGTCCCTTTCTCCTTCACCAAGAGCTCCACCAGCGTCTTAGCTAGGCCTGCTCTCACACAGGAAGCCTGACCCTCTCTAATCTTGCTTACCCTGAGTGGGGCACTTGGGCTTGACATGGTCTGAAGTCCCATCTAAAGATTTTGCTGTCCTCTTCCCCTTGTTGTTGTTAGGTTGTTTGGTGCCATCAAGTCAGTATCTGACTCATAGAGACCCTATGTACAACAGGTGAAACAGTTTGTCAGTGCTTCTCTACTGTTAATAGGGTTTTTAGTGGTGGATTGAATTTTGGGAGTGGCTTGCTGGGTCCTTCTTCCAAGCCTACAGCACCTGATGTTCCCAGGCAGTCTCCCATCCAAGTACTAACCAGGCGCAACCCTGCTTAGCTTCTGAGATCTGACAGGATTGGATGCCACAGGGCTACAGCTGGAGGCCTTCTTCTGTGTAGGGGGGTGGAAACCATCAAATAAGCTAGCTTCCAAGATGGAGATGATGATTCATAAGCCACAACAATTGTGTGTCACTCTTTCTGAGATTCTTCCCATACACGAGTGTTATTGTTGTTCTTAGGTGCTGTCCAGTTGGTATCCGACTCATAGTGACCCTCATAGAGTTTTCAATGGCTGACTGTTTCGGGATTGCCTTGGGAGTGGATTGCCAGGTCCTTCTGCCATTTTTTGCGGTGCTGGGAATTGAACTCAGGATCTCAGAGACTGCAGAGCAGCACTCTACCAACTGAGCTAAATCCCAGCCCCATGTAAGAGTAGCAGTAGTAATCTCTGAGGTCTGAGGAAGGGTGCAGCTGATTTATACTTTCCAGCACAGAAAACAGACATTTCTGAGCAGAAAAAATTTCAGGCAATCCTCAGATCCTACCATGCAGCACGTGTTCACCTCCAAAGCAGCGTTTGTGTTTGGAGATTTGAATATGCTGGTTGCCTTGACTTAATCAAAGTGTTCTCCTTCTAGAGCTGGGAAGGGAGCCAAGTTCCCTGAAAGAGAAGTCAGGTGTGCATTGGAAAGAGGCAACTCCATGCTATAGAGGCAACGGAAGAGTGGGCTTACACATAAGATGGGCTTTCTGGCTTTGGGACTCCAGTAAACCCTGGAGTGAAAGGAATGGCAGCCAAGGAGAGTGCTGAGCAAGGGTGCCTTTCTCATCCATGCTAGAGCTCAGGCTCATTCCCCGGAATACTTAGGAAGGGACTTGGTTGGTTTATTTTGCATACAAGGGTTGCCTAAGGTTGATGAGCTACAGACCATTTCCTGGGGCCCTTGCTGCGGGCAGTCACAAGGGGCTCTGGGTTGGCAGGTTGTTCGCCCTTCTGCCCTTAGGTGGTTTTGTCTTTCTGGTGGCAAGGATGTTCTCATTCACTGGGGAATGCTTGAGCCCTGTTTTGTGAGTCTTTTTTTTTATTGGAAATTTTTAATGTACACCTTAATGTGATTCATTGTGACATGCTTTTCATTGTGACATTTCCATATATGCATTTTGTTGTACATTACACAGGTAAGTTCCCCTTTACCCTCTTGTGCATTTCCTGCCCCTGCCCCACCCCCCCATCAAAGACTTCTCTTCCATTTGCTTGTCTTTTTATGGTAATACTTTTCTATATATCCTTGGGTTCCAATTATGTTTAAGATAGAAACTTTTTCTGCAGTGAACTTTCTTTTTACATTGTCAGTACTATTACATGAATTTTCTAGTTCATCTGCAATAATACTATCTTTGGTATTATTGGTGTTATTATAATTATTTCCAGAACTATTAAAGTTGGGCTGTTTACCTTGAGGTCACCCCCTTCCCCATTCCTCATCCCTCCTTGTTCCTCCTCCTCTCCCCTCTCTCTTCTCCCAGGATTTCCTCCTTTTGCTAGATCCCTCCCTCCTCCTTTTGTGTTCCCCAAATTGTTCCTTCTCTGCTAGGTCGACTTTAGCTTTTTTTTTTTTTTTTATTATGTTCCAAACTCTGCATAGGAATTTTTCCTTCTTGTAATTTTGATTCAGTGCCCACATATGAGAGAGAACATGTGATATTTCTCTTTCTGAGCTTGTGTTCATTCACTTAAAATAGTTTTCTCCAGTTCCATCCACCCGTTATTCATGGTCAGGAGTGCAGTGGTCAGGAAAGACAGCGGGTTCAAGATTGGGAAATTTGAGATGTCTCTGGAACCACCAATGGACAGTACCCAAAGGGCACCTCAACATATGAATTTGAGGTTCACAGGTATCTGCTCATCCTACGAGAAGGGGTCCCCAAGAAGAGAAAGCACTGAGCTAGCACACTTGCACACCATGGTGGCTTCAGTAAAATCTTTTGTCCATGGTGAATTCGTGCTTGTTATGTGTTACCTAAAATCATTTCCTATCGAGAATTGTCTACATTTCAGCTGGCAGAGGTGTTTAGAGTCACGATTCTCACTCTGCCTAATTTCTCTAGTCTGTTGCATGGAGTTAACTCAGTTGATGCTTGTTGACTTAGATCACAGACTTCTTTATGGGATGGATCACTCTTTCCCATGATTGATGGGTGCAGTAGAGCTATTGCCCCTTTGCAGGAATCTCTGGGGGCCCTAGATATGGTCAAACTATTTAATTTCAGGTGCATCCCACACTGGGAAGGTGGTGGTGGAGGTGTTGTCAGGTGCTATTGAGTTGATGTCTGACTCATAGGAACCCTAAGTACAACAGGCAAAACACTATTGTCAGTGCTTCTCTGTTATTCATAGGGTTTTCAATGGCTGATTGGTTTTTGGAAGTGGGTTGCCAGGTCCTTCTCCCAAGCCTATAGAAGCTGGTATTCCTAGGCAATCTCCCATCCAAGTACTAACCAGGCTTGAACCTACTTAGCTTCTGAGATCTGATGGGATCAGATGCCACAGTGCTACATCTGCAGGCCACAGTGGTACAGCTGTGAGGCACCGAAAGGGTTGTTGTTGTTGTTGTTGTTGTTAGATGCCGTCGAGTCTGACTCATCGTGACCCTATGTACAACAGAATGAAACACTCCGAAACACTGTCCCATGCCTGGCACTATGTCAATGCTTTTCTGCCATTCACAGGGTTTTCAATGGCTGATTGTCTTTTGGGAGTGGGAGGCTGGGTCCTTCTACCACTTTTGCTGTGCTGGGGATAGAACACGTGGTCGCAGAGCAAGTGCTCTACCCAACTGAGCTAAAGCAGGGTAGTGGCTACAAAAGAGCATTTCACCCCAGGGAGTCAGTTTGGGTATTGAAGCTTAACCTTTGTGTTAATATCAAAGACTATATATTCCTAGATGTCCAAATTTGTAATGTCACTGACTACATTAATTTATTTCTTGCCTTTGGAAAGCCTGAGGGGATCAGCAAAGATTTGCTAGTGAAAAGTGGGAAAAGTATCTAAATGTCCAAAAAAGATATTGTAAAGTTTTTGCTTAACAATGGTATGGAAAACGGGCAGTCATTAGTAATTCTGTTAAAATTATATTGATATGGAAAATATTCATAATGTATTAACTGAATAAAAAAGCTAATTACAAAATGTTATTAGAGGATTTTTTTGTAAAATAATATAAAAATAAAATAGTTATACATAGACATTTTTAGTAGAAGACTGGTCAAATATACACTAAACTATGAATAGAATTAATCTCTGGATAATAAGATATGGATAAATCTTTTAATTGTCTTATTTTTGGCTTTCATTTTATAAATTTTCAATATTGAACAAACCTTGCTTTTAAATGATATTACTTTAAAAAGTAATAGTAGAAGAAAAAAATTTCCTGGTGAGAAGTTTGGGAAATTATCTGAAAGAAACTGTTTTAAGAAACATTTCAGAAAATGACTTCAAGTCAGTGACTTAGACATTTGTTTCTTCTCTATGCCCAAGTCAGAATTTCCATAGTTCAGGGAAAGTAACCTTTTTTTAAAAAAAATCAAATTTGTGGCTTGTCTGGTGTCAGACTTGCTGTTATGCTCAGTATAATAATTGTAGGTTTACTCAAATGCATTTGAAAGGATGTTGTAGTGGTTTTTTGAAGGTGGTTTAGTGGCAAAATTAATGGCTTAAAATAACAGAACTGTATTCTCTTAACATGGTCCAGAGACCAGAAGTCCAGAGTCAGCACCACTGGATAGAAATCAAAGTGTCAGCCAAGCCCCACTCCCATGAAGGCTCCAGGAGAGAATCCACTCTTTGCCTCTTGCAGTTTATGGAGGCTGCAGGTATTCCTTGGCTGTGGCCACATCACTCTAACTTTTGCCCCAGTTGTCACATTGCCTTGTCCCCTTCAGTGTTCTCTGCCTTTCCTCCTATAAGGACACTTTGATTAGATTTAGCACCCACTGTATAATCCAGGATAATCCCCCACTGCAAAATCCTTAGTTTCATTAAATCTGTGATGACCCCTTTTCTTTATAAGGTAACCTGTATAGGTTTCCAGGATTAGCACCTAATTTCTTTCCTGGCCATTATTCAGCCTACTAAAGATGGTTACCTTTTAATAGGAGAATTCTAGAAATGCAAGAAGTGTCACAGTTGTCTCTCAGGATCCATGGAGGATTGATTCCAAGATCCCCCAAGGATATCAAAACTGAGGGTACTGAAGTCCTTTGTATAAATGGTTTGCACATAACCTATGTGCATTCTGCTTAATACTTTAAACTATCTCTAGATTGGTTACAGTACCTAATACAGTGCAAATGCTTTGTAAATAGTTGTGCTGTTTAGAGAATAGTGATGGGCAGAAAATTGTGTTCAGAACAGATGCATTTTTTTAAAAAATATTTTCTACCTGCATTTGACTCAATCTATCCATGAAGAACCCATGATTGTATGCATGTTCTATACATTATAGATAATGTTTATAGTCAATCAATTGTTTAGGACAGGTTTATCATTTCTTGAGTTTATGAAAATTCTTTAATTACAACTCAAAAAGCTATTAAAATAGGAAAATGTAGAGAATTGGTCTATAGAAGGAGCATCTTGTTCTTAATGTTGATCCAGATTTCTTTATTTTATTCATTTCTTTTTTGAAAAAGAAGATAGACCTTAACATTTCATATGGAATGCAGGTGTCTTCCACAAAGTCATGAGCATTTATAGTTCATGGTCCAGTGTAGTCAGTATACTAAACACTGTTTGTAAGATAAAAATCTCAGTAATACTATGTCGTTGTTGTTGTTAGGTGCTGTCGAGTCGGTATCCGACTCATAGCGACCCTACGTACAACAGGTGAAACACTATTGTCAGTGCTTCTCTGCTGTTCATAGGGTTTTCAATGGCAGATTGATTTTTGGGAGGGGGTTGCCAGGTCCTTCCCCTAAGCCTACAGCATCTAGTGTTCCCAGGCGGTCTCCCATCCAGGTACTAACCAGGCCTGACCCTGCTTAGCTTCCGAGATCTGACGGGATTGGATGCCACAGGGCTAGCTGCAGGCCAGTAATACTATAGGGAATGTGAATATACACTTTTGTGTCCATTCCCAGTCCAGCTTTAAGCATAATTTTGAAAATGGTGTGGAAAATATGAGTATAAAGTACTTGTCTGTGAGAAGTACTAAGTGGGGCAGGTATTTTCTCCTCACGATTTCCTGCTTGGACAGTTTGTCTTTTGAAACAATTTGTTGGTTTAGTTCTGAAAATGTAGTGTAATTATTATCTGGGTTTAGGGATTATTTATTTAGAAAGTGTGTTAATTTTTATGCATGTTTTCCTGGATTAATTCTGTGGCTAAAATATAGTTCCCCTGTGGCAGACTTCAGTTGTCAGGCAACCCACAGAAACACCACCCAGGCAAGCCATGAAGATGGTATACATTCATTAATAATGTGCCGTATGGTTTTCAGCCGAGATTGGACAATTTAGAGATAGGACTTCAAAACTAAAATCTGCTTTGTTCAAATATTATGCATGAGCATGAGACATTAACTTCTGAAAGATTTTTCTGTTTATATTTTTGAATCAATATTCTTCCTTCAGGTCATGTTTTTTTTCCATGTTGCATTTGCCTTTCACGTTAGAGGCATCTGAACGGAGGAAGTTAAATGGTAGAGTCACAGTCTACCTGCTACTCTGAAGCTCGAGGAAGTTAAGTAGTAAAGTAACAGTCTACAGGCTACTCCGAAGCTAGTTTGATTGATTGTTTGTCAAGTTAAAAACTGAGTATGAAATAAGGAAGCATTCGATACTGGACTCGATGTGAACTTGGGCTTTACTTGCAAATTATTTTTTCCTTAAGTTTTTAATGTATATCAAAGCAATAATTGCAGAAATAAAACATCAAATAACTATGAAAAACTAAAATAGTTTTAGCTATCCCCTTCACCGCTCCCACTCACCCCATCCTGCTTAAAGAACTAAACATAGCTATATTAGCAATTTCTCCTTGTTCACTTTTATATTTCCAAATGCTATGCTTCTTTCCCTTCATTTCTTCTTCTTATTATTGTTATTATTATTATTTTCATTACTTGGGAGTTGAACCCAGGGCCTTACACATACTTTGCAATTACTCTCCCACTGAGCTGAAGCACCCCCAAATTTTTTTTAATTTTTTTTTTTTTTTAATTTTGAGTCAGGGTATTGCTAAGTTAGCGCAGACTGCCTCTGGCTCACACTCTTGATCCTCCGCCCTCAGCCTTCTAAGTCACTAGGATTATAGACAACTGCCACCAAGCCTGCCTCTTCCCTGTGTTTTGTTGTTGTTGTTGTTAGGTGCCATAGAGTCAGTATCCGACTCATAGCGACCCTCATAGGGTTTTCAATGGCTGACTGTTTCAGGATTGCCTTGGGAGTGGATTGCCAGGTCCTTCTCCCAATTTTGAGGTGCTGGGAATTGAACTTGGGACTTCAGAGACTGCAGTGCGATGCTCTACCAACTGAGCTAAATCCCAGCCCCCTCCCTGTGTTTTAGATAATACCTTTTAGCTTCCTGTTTTGTAAAGGGAAGATTGGAGTCTATACCCACCCTACCTCCTTTCATTCTTCCATGTTCCTTATATAATTACTTCTGAAAATTTAGCTGTTATCTGTGTGACAACTGAAGGGCCCATAGATGCGCCATGATTTTATTTTCTTTCTTGTAGAGTTAAAGACAAGATTTATTCTTTTTAGAACTGGTACGTGCTATGCTTGATTTTCCTCAAGTGCTCCTGCAGATTTGGCACATGCCTGTCCATATGCTACCCAACTGCTCAGCCACAGGCTGCACCGATTCTCCCTCACCACTTCCTGGCTATCTCTCCCCAGGGTCCTTTGTTCTTCTACCACGTAGCCTCTTTGCCTTTGTCTCTGGGCCAGTTGCACTGCCCTTATGTGGGGACATCTCTCTGCCACTGTCCTGTGCTGGGTTTCCTGTTTTCTTCCCTTTTTTGGTTTACTCTTTTGTTTTGCTGGAGCACATCTCCAAGATATCAAAATCACATGCTTCATGTGTCTGAATGTTTCTTTTATCTCTCCCTAGCTTTTTCAAATCTTGGCTGAGTACAGACATGGATTGTACTATTGTTTGGCTCTGACATGTCCCCTAGAGGTCTGCATCATAAAGGATTGTTCACTTGTTGTTATTAGGTGCCATTGAGTTGGTATCCCACTAGCCACCCTATAAATTTTGGAACTAGACTATACATTGTTGTTGTTAGGTGCCATCAAGTCGGTATCTGACTCAGCAACCCTATACAATGGGTGAAACACTATTGTCAGTGCTTCTCTGCTGTTCATAGGGTTTTCAATGGCTGATTGTTTTTTGGGAGTGGGTTGCCAGGTCCTTCTCCCAAGCCTACAGCACCTGGTGTTCCTAAGTGGTCTCCCATCCTAGTACTAACCAGGCCCAACCCTGCTTAGCTTCCGAGATCTGAGGGGATCAGATGCCACAGTGCTAGGTCTGCAGGCTGAGTGCCACTGGGAGGTGGTGAAATTTTTAGGTTGCTAGGTTATACCCTCCACGAGGGTGGGAGGACCCTAGTCTCTTTTACTGCCTGGCCACAAGGTGTGTGGTTTTGCTTCTCCACATGCTTCCACCATGCCAGGTTGCCTCACCTTAGGCACGAAAGCAACAGGGCAACTGATTATGGAATGAACTTCCAAAAATGTGAGCCAAACTAAACCTTTACTTTTTATAAGTTAATATCTCAGGTATTTGTTATAGTAACAGAAAGCTAACACAGGTTGGAAATATTTTCTGCTTTAAATTGTGAAGGTACTACCCATTGTGTTTTGTTATCCAATGTTACTTTGAAGGAATTTGGTCCCATTTGTCGGGGACTAATGTTCCTTTGTATGTAACTATTTTCTTCTCTGCTTTGGAAGCTTATAGAATCTTCCTTTCATTCTCCGTTCTCCAAAACTTCGTGGTTATATGCCTTGGTGAAAATTCCCCATACTTTATCTGGTTGGATGGTTGTGGTGAGACCTTTGATTTGGAGAGTTAACAATTGTTGTTGCTGTTAGGTGCCATTGAATTGGTGTTTGACTCATAGTGACCCTATGTACAACAGCTGAAACACTGTTATCAGTGCTTCTCTGGTATTCATAAGGTTTTTAATGGCAGATTTTGTGTGTGTGTGTGGGGTGTGGGCTGCTAGGTCCTTCTCCCAAGCCTACAGTATGTGGTTTTCCCAGGAAGTCTCCCATCCAAGTACTAACCAGGTCCAACCTGGCGTAGCTTCTGAGATCTGCCGGGATTGGATGCTATAGTGGTATGGCTATAGGCAGGCTTAATAATAGGTAACCTTAAGTAATCCTAATTTCCCTTTCTAGTTTGGAAACTCTTTGAGAAATAAAGGCATATGATACAGATAGAGAGGTCATAAATCAGTTTCATTAAACTTGCTTTGGAAGATGTGGGTTCTTTTGTGGTGACTCATCAGCTTTTTACAATTTACAAATCTTTGTTCTAACCTCTGGTATATTAATGTGTCTTCTCTCTTTCATTCTGTCCTTTCCATTTATAATTTTAAAGTTTCCACTATGATCAATTTAGTGTGGTTTGAAGAGGAGACAAATATTTAAAGTCAATTTGCCATCTTTACCCAGAAATCTTCTCTGAGTTGTTAAAACTTCTCAAAATCACTAATTTTAGCCACTTGAACTTTCCTTCTTAAAATATCTTTCTCTACAATGGAAACAATGATATTTAAGTTACTTTTAAGCTTAAAGCGGTATTTATAAAGTACTTTGAACTTTTGGCAAGAGCGTGCTATATAAATAAAATACTGTTGCTGTTGAAATCCAGTCCCCCTTGGTTTTATGTAAAGGTCAATGAACTATAAACCAGCGTGGTGACAAGCAAGACATAGAGGTTAAAGTGGTAATAAATACCCTAAGATCCTACAAGGATAATACAATGCTGTTTTGAATATGGAAAGGTATTTCCTATGACATCTCTAGGTGTTTCAGGACGTCATTTCCCAGCAAGGAGAATATAAAAGCCACTGGAGCAACAGGTGCAGATATGTCCCTCCTTGGTGTGCTGGCAATTCCCTTCTTTGTTTTTACTGAAAATATTATACGTTCGTTTTTTGGCAAGAGAAATGATGTCTGGGTTCCTGTGCATACTGAGTTCTCTAAATGAGACATTAGTCAGATTGGTGTTTATGAGTCACCAGGCAGCGTCATGAAACAAATCCAGGGATTGTAAAATCAGTTACTCAGGAAGTAATGAGGATAAATGAAATTTATCATCGTGGGAGCCAGGAAAGTTGCCTTCTGGGCTAAAGACTCTACTGAAGTTATTTTTTTTTCCTGTCCCACATTGATTGATTAATGCATTCTCTTTAAAAATGGTTTTTGTGACATTTAGGTACAGGGCTGGCATTCTTTTATGTCACCACCTACTGTGTCTGTGGTTTTCATTAGGGCAGAAGACATTATGATGTCCATTATGACGGAGACATTTTCCTATTGCCTTACTCATGGCATGAGGAGAAACAGTGTGTACTTCTCTCTTCAGAGAGCTCCCCAGGTCACTCCAATCCTATTTTGGGGTTTCTTCTGTTCTGTCTTCTTTATTCACATTCTAAAGCTTTCTTGAAGTCTTTTTACTCCTTGGCCCTTCATTGTAGCCCCAACCCCCGAGAGTCCTTGGCCATCAAGAACATCTTGTCAAGGAATCTTCAGGGCCCACAACCTGCATCTTCTACAAAACAAACTCTTATCTTGATGATTAAAAAAAATTTTTATAGCAAAAACCTGGTGCATTCATAGTTATTGTACAGACTCTTAATTTGATTTCTTCTTATTCACAAAGGTTACCTCTCAGAAGAGGAAGAACAGATAGGGAGCTTGCTCATATTGTCACCTATCTCCTGGAGGCATTCAGAAACAAAGAGTCAAAGGAGGGAAATTAAGAGACTCATTAGAACATTGAAAAATTAGTTATTCATTCATGGTCACTAAAATCCCCTACTATGGACTGTACATAGTTTTGCTTTTTGAATTACATGTGCCTGTCAGCCCAAAGGACAGTGTTTGCAAATGGATGCAAAAGTAGAATTAGCATTGAGCTTTCTTTACTTTTAGGCCATTGACTCAGTGATACTGTTCCTCCTTAGTGCATCATAGGAAGAAAGATATCATGGGCCTGGGAGGTAGCTCAGTGGTAGAATGCTTGCTTAGCATGTATGAGACCCTTGCTTTGTCCTCAGCATCAAAACACAAACCAAACCAAAACAAATAATAATGGCTTGCATGGATGTGAAAGATTTAAAGTGAAAGGTGGTTCATATAGCTTGGGCCATGAACTAAGATGTGTTGACAATAGCAAACCAGTTATTACAGCCATAATGTGTCATTACATGGGACAGACTACATATTTGCAGATCAGTGTCTTTATAGGAGGAAGAGACATTCTTGATTGATTTGAAGGTATTTGGACTTAGAAAATTGTTTTAACTGTTCATTGAACAGTTTAGTAGACATTCCTGGAAGAGAAAGATCAATATCATCTGAAATATGGAAAATTCTAGATTCTACAGGAGTAGCAAAGTGTATTTTCATTATATTTGTAGGATAACTAGATTTTTTCACCTAACTCATTAATCTGTTACCTCTTTTTCTTAAGCTTCAGCATTTGACTCATGAATGATGATGCCATCATTGTGAAGAAAGTGGAATTTGGGACACATCCTTTTTTCTTTCTTTTAACTGTGGCTAAAGATAGGTTAGTAGCTACAGCCTTGTGGCATCTGATCCCATCAGATCTCAGAAGCTAAGCAGGGTCGGGCCTGGTTAATACTTGGATGGGAGACCTCTTGGGAGCACCAGGTGCTGTGGGTTTGGGAGAAGGACCTGGCAATCCACTCCCCCCAAAAAAATGGATCCGCCATTGAAAACCCTATGAACAGCAGAGAAGCACTGACAGTAGTGTTTCACCTGTTGTACTCAGGGTCGCTGTGAGTCATATACTTACTAGATGGCACCTAACAACAACAAAAGATAGGTTAAGCATCTTGATAATGACATTGAAGCAACACAGAGAATACCTATATTCCAAGAAGTGCTTGGTGGAGGGAAGCTGTATTTCTTTCTTCTTTTATTGCCTTCCTTTCTCTTTTCCCTTCATTTCCCATTTTCCTTCACTGTCTTTCTCTCCTGCCCCTTTCTTTCGATTACCATGGTCTCCCCACTTCTGGTTTCCTCCCCTGTCGTGCACTCTGTGTCCCCTCTGTCCAGCAAAGGTGCTGTAGCTTCTCTGATTTAATTACACCACTTTTCCAGCTCCAAACCAACCATTTGGCCTGTGATGTTTCTTTTGTGGTGGAGCTGGCGATGGGGTCAGCTGCTCAGAGAAACCTGGATTCTCCAGGGAAATCAGTTAACTGGGTATGTGGTAAGGGGTAATGGACCCTGCTTTCTATATCAAGTGTCATCTATGTTTGCTGAGGAGGGAGTCCTTATACCCACTGGACACAGTGCAATGAACATGGAGAACATTAGACCTTAGGCCCTGGGGTGTCCTGTTTCTTCTCCAGTCTTGGCTCCCTGCTAGTCCAAGAGTGAACGGGGATGCTCAGGAACGTCAAGAGGCAACGCAGGGAACTCTGCAAGAGGCTCTTGGGACCCCCATTGAGGAGCAGAGATTTCAGTCTAGTTTTGTTGATGCAAAGGCAGAGGAAAACAACTGCTTAGATTAACGTTTATTACCATTTGGATACGCATTGAGGTTTTCATTTATTGTTATTATTGTTGTTAGGTGCCGTCGAGTCCTGTCCAACTCATAGCGACCCTCATAGAGTTTTCAATGGCAGATTGTTTCTAGATTGCCTTGGGAGTGGGTTGCCATGTCCTTCTCCCATTTTTGCGGTGCTGGGAATTGAACTCAGGACCTCAGAGACTGCAGCGCAGCGCTCTACCAACTGAGCTAAATCCCAGCATTGTTATTATTATCATGAGTTTAAAATTATTTTATTGTGGTACTTGGGAGTTGAACGCAGAGCCTCACACGTACCTTGCAAATGCTTTACCACTGAACTGCACTCTAGCCCGTATTTTTGTTTTTTATTTTGAGACTGGGTCTCTCAAAGTTACACAGGCTGCCTCTGGCTTCAAACTCGTGGTCCTCCTGCCTCAGCCTCCCTAGTGGCCGAGATCACAGGCCTGTGCCATTGTGTCCAGTGTAGCACTCAGGTTTTCCGGACACAGTTGGCTCATCTGTTGTGCTACCCTTTTCACCCCGTGATGTGAACAGCACTCCTGTTTCCTTCTTCCTTCTGCGGCCTGCCAGAGGGCAGAGGCTGCTTTCTGATTTGACAGTGCAAGGAGCAGACAATTTGCTGTCTGTTAGCCTCTGAAGTTCCAGGCGCTTGTTTGTTTTTCTTCGGGAACGAGGTTTCTCAGTATGAGGGGAAGCCACGCCTTTTGCTTGCATCTGGCCTCCTTAGACAGCTGCAGGAGGGAAAGGTTCATCCGCGCCGCGCGGTGTAGAGAGCAGTTGACGGGTCTGCTTGTGCTCTAGCGAAGTCTCTCCCTTACTTTATTCAAGCGGAACAATGGGAAGTTCATCCTCTGCAGCTTTCAGCCGCCTTGATGTGTCTACATTTGCAAATTAGCCAAGCAAATTGCTTCACTTGTAGAAAGCATAACTCTTAGCACCGGCTTATGAAGCTTAAATTATTTGCATAATTGAGGAAGATGCATTTACCATAAATCCACTTATTCTGTCTGCTCTTCTTGGTAGCATCTGCATGTTGTTATTGTTACTTTATTTTTGTGAGTCTTTCAGCATCTGGAGATTGATTGATTTTATAGCGTATTGTGTACATTCAGGCCTTTTTTCATTTCTCTGTCTTGAGTCAGGAAATGCTATGTTGAAACCATTAATATTTAATCAGAAACATCAGACTGGACTTAGTGTCCTTGATTTGAAATCTAGTTAGTGTTAAATGCTAGGTCTCTTGTAAGAGATAAATGCGTGGTAACTCACACCTGCAATCCTAGTGACTTGGGAGGCAGGGGCAGGAGGATCACAAGTTTGAGGCTAGAGGCAGCCTACATAACATAGAGAGATCCTGTCTCAAAGTTAAAAAGAATAGTACTAAATGGGCTGGAGGTGCAACCCAGGGGTAGAGCACTTGCAAATTATGTGCATGGTCCTGGGTTCAACCCCCACGTACTGCAAATAATAATAATAATAATAGTAATAAAAAGAATAATAAATAGTATAAATAAATGTCATCTTCAATGTGAGAAATCAACTTAATTATGTTTTATGGTAAAGAATGATAAGCGAATAAGTGAAGATGCTTTATTCTCCACACTCAGGACCTCAAGTTCCTTTCATTAAAGCAGAACATGTCAAAATTAAGCTACTTATGCATACAAATATGCATAGTGTATTTGACAGAAATCATTCTATTCTCTCTGTTCTTTTGTTCCTGAAATTCTCTCAAATGTATTAAACAGAACAGCTATTTATGAGAAATCAGAAACGGGCATTGCCTTGTGCATTTTATTTCACTTTAAATTGATGACATATGCAGAGGGTTTGTGACTGAAGGAAAAGAATGATGAACTTAATTTATTAAAGCTCTTAAATGTATAAAAAATTAAAAAAAAGTTCTTCATCTCCCCTGCATTTTTTCCTCCATTATGAACCAAGTAAAGCTTAGTAGAAAACACCCATTTCCCCTAAGGGAGTTGAATTTTTCTGCTGCGTACACTTTAAGTTTATGGCTCATTTCTTTAAGAGAAACATATTTACCATGAAGTTATTTGATAAATGTTGGTATAGGATGTATGAACCTGCTCCTTAACAATCCCCATTGCTGTTGTTCCCCCTTACTATTGTATAATTCTAAGTTAAAGGAGGGCTAAAATTTTAGAGAATATTTTATTGACATTTCCCAGGCAGTCCAATGGCCCTATGGTTTCCTTTGTCAGTGTGTGCCCCTGAGGCTTGGGATAACTAGCCAGTAGATTTAAATGAAAGGGAAAATGTGCCAATACTTAATTGATTTTTTTAAATGGAGGCTAAACAGTCTATTGTCTTTATTTCATATACAGAAACAGAAGCTTATTCCATACCTCGGTTGTTTGCTTGAAGGCATTAATATATGGCTAAGTCCAAGAGGGAAGAATATTATATTTCTAAAAGGATTCTTTTTGTCACATAAGCAGTAAGATACTCAGAAAACCCTGTTGTACTAGTAACATATCATTGCATGCGGAATCACACTAGAATTAGTGGCTTACGGTGATGAACAATTATCATTCTACCACTTCTGAGATTCTTAAATGTGAGTGTGGTGTAGCTGGCCTCTTCCACCTTAGAGTCTCTGTGGAGGTTGCCAAAAGCTATGGATGGGGGCCGTGGTTTCAGCTGAAGCTTATCTGAGGTGGGGTCCATTGCCAAATTCAGTCAGGTGGTTTTTGGCAAAATTTGGTTCCTTGCACCTTGTTGGACTGACTGATGGTTTCAGTTCTTTGCTGGCTTCTGGCCAGAGCTTCACTCAGGTCCTTGCCACAAGAGCCTCTCTGTAGGGCTGTACACAGTATGGCAACTGGCCCCTATCCTAACAAGGAAGGGAGAGAGTGCAAGAGGGAGAACAAGGCAAGAAATGGAGCTTTTTTGTGACCTAAACTTGGAAGGGCCTGCAGCTGTATGTACCACCATGCTGTCAGATACCGTCAGATCTCAGAAGCTAAGCTGGGTTGGACCTGGTTAGTACTTGGATGGGAGATTGCCTGAGAAAACCAGGTGCTAGACGGGCGCAGTGGTGCAAGCTTGTAATCCCAGTGGCTTGGGAGGCAGAGGCAGGAGGATCACAAGTTCGAGACCAGAGGCAGTCTGTAATTTGACGAGACCTGTCTCAAAAAAAAAATAAATAAATAAAAAATAAAATAAAAAAAGGGTCTGGGGTGCAGCTCAGTGGTCCAGCACTTGCAAAGTATGCAAGTGCCAGGCCCTGGGTTCAACCCCTAGTACCACAAAAACAAAACAAAATAGGTGCTGTAGGCTTGGGAGAAGGACCTGGCAACCCACTCCCCAAAAATAATCAGCCATAGAAAACCCCATGAATAGCAGAGAAGCACCAACAATACCGTTTTGCCTTTTGTACGTAGGGTTACTATGAGTTGGACACCAACTTGACAGTACCTAGCATCAACAAACTTGGAAGTGACATGCTAGAAGCCAGTCACAATCAGGCTTATCCCATACTCAAGGGGAGAGTAAAGGGACTTGGATCCAGGGAGGCGATATGGTTAGGAGCTGCCATGGAAACTGTATACTCCCAACACTGGCAGCTAGTTCAATCCTCATTCCATTCAGAAACTGAGCTTGTGGCTAATAATCTGAGTTCTACCTTTCACACGATTGCCCTTCTTCCTCCTTAAAATATGACCTGGCCTTAGCTTCAGGTCTTCCCTGCCACTCTGAGGATCCTTCTTGACTCAGTGAGATGCTTCTACTGCTTGCTTCCCTTACCGTCACCACCCTTCACCCCTAGTTCAGTGCTTTTTATGGAAGCCTGGTCATGCCAGAGGTTGATCTTGCGTGAGCCCTCGGTTTTGCTTTAATCATATCCCAAGCCCTTCATACTGTGTCTTCCTTTGGGTGACACCCAGGGAGGATGTCATCTTTGCCATAAGAGATTCAACTTGGGTGTAAGTTGTCAGACCACACAGCTCCTACTCCACAGCTATGATCTGCCACGGTTCTTCAGTAAGTGGGGCTTCCATTGTCCCAATCAAGGTTGGAAGGGGAGGCAGGAGTGTATTTTCAGATCGACTGAACTTGTCAGGAACCACATTGATTGAAGAGCCTTCCCCAAATAACTAGAAGTAGGTATTGGTACTTACAACTAATTAGTCACTGCTAGACTAGGCATTTGCCGGGCTGGGATTTAGCTCAGTTGGTGGAGTGCCACTCTGCAGTCTCAGGTCCCCAGTTCGATTCCCAGCACCACGAAAATGGGAGACAGACTTGGCAACCAACTCCCAAGGCAATCCCAAAACAATCTGCTATGAAAACTCTATGAGGGTGTGTATGAGTCGGACACGACTCAACTGCACCTAACAACAACAGACTAGGCATTGGCTAAATTACTGTAGTGTGTAACAGAGAGTTTTTAAAAATAGGCAATTAACTGGGTGCTGGCCCTTTATGAGCCAGTGAAGGTTCTGTACCCAAAGTGTGTTGATATAGCACCCATTCCCATCTGGTTGTCCTTTCACCAGGAACTTCTAGAGAAAAGATGATTTCTGAAGGTGGTCATACGTGCAGAAATCTTTCTATTTTGTTTTTCACAGTGTGCCCTCCCAGCCCCAGTGACCTGGCTGGTTAATTT
This sequence comes from Pedetes capensis, assembly GCA_007922755.1. NCBI lineage: Eukaryota > Metazoa > Chordata > Mammalia > Rodentia > Pedetidae > Pedetes > Pedetes capensis. The sequence continues at coordinate 22,848 of VMDO01023584.1, forward strand.
GGTTGACTCCCTCTCATTTGGCAGAAGTTGCACATGAAGCCTTTCGTAGCTTTCGCAGACAGTTGTGGATGAAGGAGTTCAAATTGTGCATTTCGTATTTTTATCCTGTTTCTTTTTCTGCCAAAGTGCCTCCTTTAAGATGAGAAATTTCATCCAGGCAGACAGTGTAGGGACATTTTTCCTTCCTGACTGTGGACTGTCTGAGTCTAGTTAGCACAGGAGGCTTACACAGCTGTAAGGCCACAGTCCAGGATTTCATCTACCTAGTTAGCCTGGAATTAATCCCTGGCTACAGGGCTTTGGAGCCAGAAGCAACTTCTCTTTCCACCTTTCAGTAGTTGCCCATCCTTGAACAACTTAACCTCATGAGTCTCTCTTACATCATTCATAAAGCTGGAATAAGAGTCACTGTAGCAGGGATTCAAACCTGTTCAGGTTTGGGTGCAGATTCAATATGTTAAAACATAGAGGTTTGGTTAGGGTTTGGGTTTAAAATTTTAATCCTATTTGTAGATAGATGAATAAGTTTTTCCGATAATTTTTCAATTTTTATGTATAATAAAAAGCTAATGATACCAACAAATGAACAAATAAACAAAAAGCATTAAAAGCTAAACCTGAACCCCATTCAGTTTTTCACTGGGTTAGGGTTCAGGTTTGGGTTCAGAAATTTTTTTTTAAATGCTTGAACTGGAATGGATTTGGGGTTCAATTCAAGCTTGGTATGAAGCCCTACTATTTATGTATGAGATTGAAACTGGATCCCAAACAGAACCCACACCCTCTACATTTTAACCTGTTGAACTTACACCCAAAACAATACCCAGTTTTTCTTGAGTTTGAAGACCTGCCTGGCAATGTTGTTGTGTGGACGAAGATGCATGTTGTTGTTAGGTGCTCTTGAGTCGGTGTTTGACTTACAGCTACCCTATGTACAACAGGCGAAACACTATTGTCAGTGCTTCTCTACTGTTTATAGGGTTTTCAATGGCGGATTGGGTTGCCGGGTCCTTCTCCCAAGCCTGCAGCACCTGGTGTTCCCAGGTGGTCTCCCGCCCAAGAACTCACCAGGGCCGACCCTGCTTAACTTCCGAGATCTGAGGGGATCGTACAGCACAGGGCCATGGCTACAGGCAGTAAGATGCATAGGCAGTGGATGCTCCATAAAATAGTGGCGATTACTTTTCCCACTTTTTTTTTGAAACAAAACAAAACAAAACAAAAACGCCCTGATTGCAAATGCTTTTGAAAGTGTTTCTTTTATTGTTTCACTCATGACTCTTTTATACATACAAAATTTACCCTTTTACCCAGTAAGGTGTATCATGCAGTGGCATTGAGTACATCCATAGTGTCACCCATCACCACTCTTATCGTCTTCCTCCCCCTGCTCCAAGGAGACCTCAGACTAATTAAGCTCTCTGTCTCCATTCCCTCCCCCAGCCCCTGGCAACCACCAAGCTCCTTTCTGTCTCTATGAATTTCCCTATTCTGAGTATTTTATATAAATGCAATTATGCAATATGTGGCTTTTGTGTCTGGCTTCTTTCACGGCGCATCATGTTTTCAAGGTTTCTCATTTTTGTTTTACATAACCATGTCACCAGGGTGTGCTGGTCACAGGGGGAATGGGAGGAGGGAAAGCAGTTGAAATTGTGGGCTCTCTGAATGGTGGGCAAGTGCAGGATCATCATTGTGGGAAGACAAACCACCTGGATCATGCAAAGTCCAGGAAAAAACGAAAGCCAAGATGAGCCAGTCCAGTTCATTTCTAAATCACCCTCCACTGAAACAAAACCCTCCCCGCCCTCCTTCACTGTTCTCTCCTCCCGCTCTAGTGTCTTCCCTTTGTCTTTTCCCCATTCGTTCTATTCTTTGCCTTTTCTCTCTTCCTTCTGTTCTTTTTTCCTGTTCTCCTTTGTTTTTCTCCTTTGTTTCTTCCTTCTTTCTTTTGCTCCCTTTGTGTAAAGGCAGAACTATAATACCTTAGTACTCAAAATCTCTTCTTGTGGGATTTATCCTAAGAGCACAGTAAAAATAATTTAAATTAACCTTTGAGATCAGATAAAAATTCCCCAAATAAGAGATTGGTTTAAAAATGTGTGCTATATCTCTTCCAAAGAACACAGTGTAGTCATCAAATTATGCTTAATAAAGTAATGACATGGGGTGTATTTAGAGATAGAAGGACCCTTTCACAAACTAGTATTGCCATGTGACTCTCATATTTTAATAAATCAGTCAATATTGTACTCACTCTGTATATCTTTATGCAGAAAAAAATAAGGTGATACCTGAAATTAGAACAGTCATTATAGTATGGAACGATTACTGATGGATTTTATTTTTCCTTTTGCTTTTTTTTCAGCTTCAAAATGTTCCATAATGCACATACATTAAATTTTAGAGTCAGACAAAAAGGGTAATAGACATTATTATTGAAAACATGCTCAGAGAGTAGCTCAATTCCTGACAACAAAGCCAGAAATCTCTCTTCAGTATAAAGAAAGATCACTCATTTACTGATGTTCTCACATGGGATGCAATTGTCCCCTTTCTGCCCTGGGATGTGTGGCAATGTCCGGAGGCATTTTTGGTTGTCACTATGGGCTTCTAATGGGTAGAAGCCAGTGACACTGCTAAAAATTCCAAAATTCATAGGACATACCTTTCTCCTCCCAATAAAGAAGCACCCAGCCCAAATAGCAATAATGCCAAGTTTGAGAAATCTACTTATTGGCTACCTTAAATGCTTTCAGTTAGTTCATTGGCAAATATCGGTGGAAGAGGTCAAATCCATTGAATTGTCTTTAATGGGTATTGGAGAATTAATTGACTTCCAAGTAACCTGTAACATGACCCTCACCTGATTATCTAAGGATGCCAAATGAAATCGAACTGTTTCACACTCTTATACTAGGTCCTAAACACTGTTTACCTGGGCTGTGTATCTCTAAGAGAAGAATCCAGGCAGCATATTTGAGGCTAGCGTGCTGATACTAATTCAGGTCACAGAATCCCGTGGAAGAAATTAATAAAGGTAATTGCCATGTAGAGAGTGCTCCAGTCTCACAGCATGAGGAGGGAAGTTCTGGCTGAGGAAAGAGTGCCACCTACTGAATTGAGTTTGTGTTTTCCTTGGGTTCTAATTTATGCAGGTTTAAGACTGAAGTATGACTTTTTATTATTGATCTTATACATCAATCGTTACATTAAGTACTTCCTGCCAGAACATTAAACAATATTTGGTTATTGTTGGATCAAGGTGTAATTAGAAACGGCTGTGGACAATTGTATGCCAACCCAGCCCCTGAAGTAGCAAGCTACATCGTACTTGATGGTCTTGGATTGATTAATACACATGGTGCCTGGCAATTACAACAAATCCGTCTCTGAGTGGAGTGCTATGAGCCAGACCCATTTGAACAAGGTTACCAGGAAGATTAAAAATGCCTTAAATTCATCATGTCCAACTGTGACCAAGTTAAAAAAAAGCAATGCAAGTCCATCAAATAAAATTGGCATCATAAAATTGTCAGCATTTTATCCTTTTTTGAGATTTCCGCTTTGATATTTATTCTCTGCATATTTCTAAAAGCACCTTTAGAATTCTCTGTCCTTTTGCTCAATTATTTTTAAAAACTTTCAATAATGTAGTGGATACATTACAATAAATCCATTTAATAATGGCTGCAGTTTTAAGTAATTTGAAAATCATTTTGAATTATATATTGAACTGGATGGGTCAGATAATTTGTTACCATGGTGAATTTCTTTATTGCGCTTAGAGAGTTTGTCTCATAAAATTATATGCCTCTGTATAATGTGTTAATTCATTCTCCTAATCAAACATTTAATTGCATAATGAGCCTGGATTAACTTGTGACCTGAATCTAAAAGCTAATTTATACAAATTCAAAATGTTATACATTAGAAGCTAAGACTTTTGAACATTTGAACCTGTGTTTCAAAGTTTAGCAATATGTATTAGTAGGAAGCATGAAGATTTTCAAGGCCAAAAAGCATACAATGACACTAACCAGAAAAACTGTTTTTTTTTTTTATGTTTACTTATTTATAACAACAACAATGAATCATGCAGTTCAAAAGGCAGTTTGGCGGGAGGCGGAGGCAGGAGGATCGCAAGTTCGGGACCAGAGGTAGTCTGCATAATTTAGCAAGACCCTGTTTCAAAAAAGTGAAAAATGAGCTGGGGGTACAGCTCAGTGGTCCAGCACTTGCAGAGCATGCAGGCGCAAGGCCCTGGGTTCAACCCCCAGTACCAGAAAAAAAAAAAAAAAAAAAAGGCAGTTTGGTAATATTGACTGCTCTCTAGACTTCTCTGAATGGCGATTCCCTGCCATGTGAGCACTGAAGAACCAGAGCTTTAAGGGGGCTGCCCCTTCTTGGGGTCACCTTTGGAAAGGAGAGGGCTGTGGTCCTCACAAGGTCTTTGCAACCATGATGGTAGGAAGATGGAAAATTTCCTTATTTGTTCTTTAATCCTTTATCCTCTGAGATAACTGTACCCTTTCTTTGCTGTAGCTAGTTTTGGAACTTCTGTCCCCCAGAAGTGAGTCGTCTACGCACCTTTAGAGGAGATGGTCCTACCAGGTGCCATTAAGTAAATGAAAACAGGAGACCACATGGAGTCCCTGGAAACAGAGATGCTCATATCAAGGAATTGGATCCAAGGACTTGAAAGACAGTGAGGGGCTGCTGGCTGTCTTCTGCGGTGGCTTAGCTCTCCCACAGAGAGGGTGTGGCCCCCCCTGGTAAGGATGCCTTACTAAAGCTCTCTCTCTCTCTTTCTCCCCACTGTCATGGCAGTGTCCTTTGACTGTATTGATTTTGAGGCAGACAAATATTTAGTACTTCTTTCAGCCCAGGCGGAGGCTTGTTGCCCCTTGAAGAAAACATTGAACTCGAGCCAGGCGTGGGGGTGCACGCCTGTAATCCCAGCAGTTTGGGAGGCAGAGGCAGGAGGATCGCAAGTTGGAGACCAGAGGCAGTCTGCGTAACTTAGTGAGACCCTGTTTCAAAAAGTAAAAAAAGGGGATGAAGGTGCAGCTCAGTGGTCCAGCACTTGCAGAGAATGCAAGCGCAAAGCCCTGGGTTCAACCCCCAGTACTGGAAAACAAAAACAAAAACAAAAAACATTGAACTTGTTTCAGAGCTGAATGTTGATTGGTTCATCTTTGTCATTTATTTGGAACCATGTTGGTCACTGAGATTGCAGCTTTGAATTGCTAAATAGGATTAATTAGTGAAATTTATGTCTAATTTGAATATTCTGTAGTGACTTTTGGGTGAATGAACATTTTTGTCTGAACTAAATAAATTGCATCTAAAGTCTAGCTGGCCTACAGTCACACCACACTGGTGTCCAATCCAGTCTGATCCTGGAACCTAAGCAGGCAGGGGCTTGATTAGTTCTTGGATGGGAGACCACCTGCGAATATGGGGTGCTGTAGGATTGGGAGAAGGACCCAGGAGCCCACTCCCCAAACAGTCAACCATTGAAAACCCTATGAATATCTGAGAAGCACTGACAATACTGCCAGGAATGGCACAGTGCTGGGTAGTGTTTCCTTCTGTTGTATGTAGGGTCATTATGAGTTGAATCCAACTCAAGGGCACCTGACAACAAAGTCTAACTGAAATGATAAACTTTTTCATGTGTGAAGTGGGGTGGGGGGTGTCTCTTTTCACATTTTTTCCATTAACAATCTAGTATTTACTTAAAGTTAATGTTCAGATGTATGGTTTGATTGTGACCTCTCAAAATGAATGTGTTGAAGTCCTAACTCCCAGTACCTCAGAACATGGCCCTTATTTGCAGGTAGGGTCATTGCAGCTGTAGTAGTTGAGTGAAGGTAAGATCGTATTAGAATAGCCAGGGCCCCTGTCCAGCAGGGTGTCTGTGCTTATAAAAAGGGAAGTGTGGAGAAAATTCAAACAGGGAGGACGCCATGTTTGAAGTTACGCTATAATAAGTTAAAGCTCTGCTGGAAACCAGGCCTGGACTGGTCTTTCCCTAGTGAGGCCTGCTAACGCCTTGACCTCAGACTTAGAGCCTCCAGAACTGCGAGATGATACATTTCTGATGGGAGCCCCAGGAAGCCATTACATTTCTGGTGGAGTTCAGCTGAGCCTGAGCATCTCCTTCATGCCCGGAGCTGAGCTACGTGCCAATGGCACAAAATGAAGTAAGCCCTGTGGGAGCACAGCCTAGTGGCAGAGGTGGACAGACAGGGATGGAGGAGCTGGATGGCTCTCTAGGTTCTCGTTCACTGACTTCAAACAGACCTGGGAAGTTGCCTGAGATACCCACTCTTCCCTAACCTGTCCCGCTACATCCTGCATTTCTTTGCTACTCTTCCTCACCACCCACAAATGGCTTTAGACCACCTCCCCAGCAATTGTTTGTTGTTGTTAGGTGCCATTGAGTCGGTATCCGACTCATAGCGACCCTCATAGGGTTTTCAATGGCTGACAGTTTCGGGATTGCCTTGGGAGTGGATTGCCAGGTCCTTCTCCCATTTTTGCGGTGCTGGGAATTGAACTCGGGACCTCAGAGACTGCAGCACAGTGCTCTACCAACTGAGCCAAATCCCAGCCCTCCCCAGCAATAGATCTTTGAAAAACAGAGTTCAAAAGACTTTTTACAAAGGATGCTGGACCTCTCCAAAAGGATGATTTCCTCTTCTGGCCGTCAGCCTCCCAGAGGCGTCCCTTTGCTCCCACTGGGATTTGCATGCTCCTAAGAGGAAGTTCTGCTGTAGGAACAAGAGGACACAAGGGTGTGACTGCAGCACCCACGGGAGCCGAGGGCTTTGTGGCCAGCCAGAGGCCTCCTTCACAAGTGATTTGAGACAGTCTCACAGCTGCAATTCACCAGCTTAGTTATAAACAAGTTTCAAGCATATTATCTTTAGATCCCTTGAATACCAGTCAGTAACGTGAACTGATGTGGACTTGGTGACACAGCTGGACAGATGCAGCAGTAGTAGGGGCCACTTCAGAGCACAATGAAGTGCCCTTGACAAAGGTTTCTTCTCTGTGTGATGGTTCCGTTCCTGGGTGGAGCCAACAGTAGCTTCTTTGCTGTAATTTGTGCAGTGATGGGGCTGGTAGGTTGCCATGGTTACCTGAGCTGTCGGGCGTGATAGGTTTTCATTGTAATGAAGTGGGGTACCGCAGAGCAGCCCTGGGTGCCGCTCTTCAGAAGAGCCACCTCCCTCATTATCGCAGGAAGTCACCTGCCACGCAGGGGGAAATGAGCAGGAGAAACACTCCCCTCACTTTCCTCTTGCTCTTCTGAGGGGAGACACCAGGCCTAACTGGGGAGGCCTGGGTGTGTATCATTCTTCATTACAGGGCATCAGATGATGTTTAGCTGCATCCCTGGTTTCCACCCCGCATTAATACAGATGCTGGTAATACTCCCCTGAGCTGGGATTTAGCTCAGTTGGTAGAGCGCTGCTCTGCAGTCTCCGAGGTCCTGGGTTCCATTCCCAGCGTGGCAAAAATGGGAGAAGGATGTGGCAATCCACTCCTTGTTGTTAGAAATGTGCTTCTTAATAATACTTTTGCATAAGCTACGATGCCAAGATTTGTTGTTTTTGTTAGGTGCCATCAAGTCAGTATCATAGTGACCCTACGTACAACAGGCTATCATCACTGCTTCTCTGCTGTTCATAAGGTTTTCAGTGGCAGATTGATTTTTAGGAGTGGGTTTCCAGGTCCTTCTCCCAAGCCTACAGCACCTGGTGTCCCCAGGTGGTCTCCCATCCAAGTACTAACCAGGCCCGACCCTGCTTAGCTTTGGGGATCTGATGGGATTGGATGCCACAGGGCTAAGGGTGCAGGCTCAATGCCAAGATAGTAATGAATAAATACTTGCTAAGTACCTGAAGTTCAACTTAATTTAATGACCCAGAACCCAGTATGTTATTCAGTTGAGGAGAAAAGTAAATGACTTATTACAGTAGAAGTACCTGTAATTGCCAAAATGGAGTTTACAATAAATGAGTTTCCCCTGGAGCCATTAGAGCCTAGAGGAAAAGCAGAAAAACCATGATGGGCTTGGGTGTTAAGAGGATTTGCGTTTAAGTCCTGGGTCTGTAGCCACTAAGCTTTGCATCTCAAGGTGAATCACCTACCTTCTCAAAGTCAGTTTAGTCAGCTTTAAAATTATGCTGCATAAGCTCAGTGCATAGCACACATCTGTAATCTCTGCTGTTTGGGAGGCTGAGGCAGGAGGATCTCGAGTTCATGGCCAGAGACAGCCTATGCAACATAGCAAAACCCTGTCTCAAAATAAAAATGTTTTATGAAAGGGGCTGGGGGTGCAGCTCACTAGTAGACCACTTGCTCAGCATGTATGAGGGCCTGAGTGCAACCCTCATTACTACAAAAAAAAAAAAAAAAAAAAAAAAAAAAAAAAAAAAAAAAAAAAAAAAAAAAAAAAAAAACTTCA
>VMDO01023585.1:0-31319 GCA_007922755.1 Pedetes capensis
GGCCACCAGAGAGGAGAGGAGAGGAGTAGAGCAAAGAGAGAAGAGAGCAGACACATCCTCCCTTTAGTTTTGTTTGAATTAGGGCTCGCCCAGTGTGACGTCAGCCCTGGGCGCCTAGCCCTGGGTGCCCAGTGTGATGGGACCTCTGAGTTTGAGAACTCAAGCTCTGCCTGGAATAGCTCCGTGTTCTGTAATCTTCTGTGGTTTAAGGTATACGGGCCCCAGAGTCTGTCTTATCGAATGGGTTAATGGACTTGCCCAATGTTCCCAAAAGAACGGGCCCCCAGATGGAGGTCTTGGAAGGATCTGCCATTGGTAATACTCAGGCAGCTACTGGTCTCGGATTATGGTGTGGGATCCAGCAGGATGTCCTTGCCGTGTGCCAGGAGGCCACCATGGCTTCATCCACCATGAATGAATGCAGGAGTCATTTTTAACCCCCTTCTTCCTCTAAGCTGACCTCCCTGACACCTTCCATCTACAGTCCCTGTTTTCCATGCCCAGCTGTTAGTTCCTGCCTCTCCTCTACCCCCCATGACCAACATCATTCCCCTCCCTCACTGGTACCTTACCTCAATATTCCAAGTCCTTCTGCTTTGCGAGCCCGTGCTGGGTGGTACCCCCACCTCTGTCCTTTTCCCTCAGAATCACCACAATTCTGGAGAAAGCCTTTCTTCTACTTCCTTCCTGAGCCCAGGAGCCCCCTTCCCACTCAGCATCCCTGCCAAGAGGAGAATCAGCTAGAAGCAATGAGTAGCTGCTTATTGAGGGTTTTGTTTGTTGGACAGAAAGGGAAAAAAGAAATCCCAAGAAATGCAGACTATAGCTTTTCCTACCTGTTTTTGTTGTTAGGTGCTGTCAAGTCAGTATCCGACTCATAGCGACCCTACATACAACAGGGGAAACACTATTGTCAGTGCTTCTCTGTTGTTCACAGGGTTTTCAATGGTCGATTGATTTTTGGGAGTGGGTTGCAAGGTCCATCTCCCAAGCCTACAGCACCTGGTATTCCCGGGCAGTCTCCCATCCAAGTACTAACCAGGCCCAACCCTGCTTAGCTTCCAAAACCTGATGGGATCAGATGCCACAGTGCTATGGCTGCAGGCTTTTCCTCTCTAGGATCAATAAATAGTAGGAGCTACAAATAAATTTATGGGGCCGGGGTTTAGCTCAGTTGGTAGAGTGCTGCTCTTCACTCTCCGAGGCTCTAGGTTCAATCCTCAGCACCACTAAAAATGGGAGAAGGACGTGGCAGCCCACTCCCAAAACAATCATCCATTGAAAACCCTATGAATAGTAGAGAAGCACTGACAAAGTGCCTGGCCTGGCACAGTGTCAAAGAGTATGTTTCCTTCTGTTGTGCATAGGGTCGCTATGAGTCAGACTTGACTCGATGGCACCTAATAGCAACAACAACAATAAGCAAAGTTGAACACTATAAAAAGCCTTTATGTCCATTGCTTTGAGGTGAACATGGCTTATGCCCTCAAATGTCAAGTTTAAAAAAAAATCAGAAGCTTGGGTCTGGCAATCCAACTCCTTCGTGATCCTGCTTCACACTGACAGTTTGGAGGCTGGCTTAACTGCAACTCAGTTAAGATGCTTTAGATGGCTGGGTCATAGGCATCAATTAGTGCTTCTGAGGATGGTGAGGAGAAAAACAAAGGAAAGGGAAAATAAGCAGGGTTAATTTCACAGAGCCAAGCTCACAAACTGAGTCTGGCCCCAGACATTATGTTATTTGGACTTGGATTTGCGGCTAGCATATAAAGCCCACAAGAGTCCTGATTTCTGCCTTTTCTGGGCAGTCAGCCGGTCTGGTACCTGGCTGCACGGGGTGTGGCTTGCCATATCTCTGGCAGTTCTGGCAACTTCCTCCCGCTCCCACCAGGCACACCTGTTTGCCGCTCCTGTCCTGAGTCTGGGATTGAATGAAAGCCAGTTTGGCACCTCCTCTCCTAAAGCCACTGCTGTGCTGGGAATTGAACTTGGGACCTCAGAGACTGCAGAGCGGCGCTTTACCAACTGAGCTAAATCCCAGCCGGGAATATGGGAATCGTCATCGTCCTTAGGTGCTGTAGAGTTGGCATCTGACTCATAGCGACCCTCATAGGGTTTTCAATGGCTGACTGTTTCGGGATTGCCTTGGGAGTGGCCTGGGAAAGCCGTGAGCACACACAGGTCTTGGAAGAGTGGCAGGGGCCTGGGTGCTGGCGAGAGAAGGCAGCAGGGTGGAAAGAGAGCTGTTTCTGCAAGGCCGGGCTCCTCTCCCTCTCCAGAGGTGCTCAGCCTATACGAGTCTGCCATGGGGCCCTGGACTGTCTCTATTTCCTCTCTCCCTCCCTGCAGGGGCCCGGCAGCCCACTCCCTGGCTTGGCAAATGGAGCCAGATGCTGCGTACCCACAGCCCTTCTCATAAAGCATCCGGGCTGGCTCAGCCACTGCTTTCCCTGAGCAAGGATTTCTGTTGGAATATGGGAATTTGTTGTTGTTGTTGTTAGGTGCTATCGAGTCCTGTCCGACTCATAGCGACCCTCATAGGGTTTCCAATGGCTGACTGTTTCAGGATTGCCTTGGGAGTGGGTTGCCACGTCCTTCTCCCATTTTGCGGTGCTGGGAATCGAACTTGGGACCTCAGAGACTGCAGAGCGGCACTCTACCAACTGAGCTAAATCCCAGCCCGGAATATGGGAATTGTTGTCGTCGTTAGGTGCTGTCGAGTCAGTATCCCACTCATAGTGACCCTCATAGGGTTTTCAATGGCTGACTGTTTCGGGATTGCCTTGGGAGTGGATTGCCAGGCCTTTCTCCCTGGAATATGGGAATGGGAAGTCCTAATTCAAATCACTCTTTAAACTGGGCACTATGGTGCACGCCTATAATCCCAGCAACTCAGAAGGCAAAGGCAGGGGGGTGGCAAATTCAAGGCCAGAGGCAGCCTGTGTAACATAGCAAGACCCTGTCTCAAAGTAAAAATTAAAAAAGGAGCTGAGGGTGCAGTTCAGTGGAGGAGCACTTGCCTAGCGTGCTCAAGGGCTTGGGTTTGACCCCCTGGTGCTGCAAACAAGTTCTTTAAAATCTCAAGGGAAAGAACTCCACAACCCCATGAACGGCCCACAAAGACCTACGGGCTGCATTTTTGCACATTGCTAAGCAGTTCAGCCCATTCCTGGCCTGGTGCCTGTGGCATTTATGCTGAGTGGGATGATTGATAGTCGCTTCCATGTGTAATCCGATCCTGTGAATTTTTCAGTAGCTTGACACATCCCCAGGAAAGCCTATGTTTCTCTGTAGGACACAGCTACTGTCAACAACTGTTTTCTTTCCTGCAGAAGGTGTGTTTCTGCTGCAGAAAGACATAAGCTTTTTCGTGTAGGAATCATTACTCAGTGGGTGGGAGTGGACAGGCAAGGACCCGTTTGTTGTCGCTGTCCTTCAGTCTCAGCATCAAGAGAAACAAGATGGCGCCTCCTCTCCCAAGCCACGGCCAGGAGACCAGGGCCTTTGGCGGACAAGTCAGTGGCTAAGGAACAGTGCACAAGGGTAGACACCATTCTGTCTGACCTGGCCAGGCTTCAGGGGAGCAACTTCTCACAGTGAAGAGGCTGAGAACTGGCACGAGAGACTGATGGAGGCCACCCCTGGAAAGAACCTCACATTTCTCTAGCCTACAGCTCTTTTTCTATCGCCTAATAAATGTGAAAGACAGAACTCGTGTCAGGAACAAGAATATAAATCAGCCGCTGACATTTATGCTGAGTGGGATGATTGATAGCCGCTTAAATGTGTAATCTGATCCTGTTAATTTTTCAGTAAATTGACACATCCCCAGGAGAGCCCATAGTTTCTTTGTAGGACACAGCTATTGTCAACACTGTTTTCTTTCCTGCAGAAGGTCCATTTCTGCTCCAGGATTTTAGTTATTTTGTGTAGGAAACATTATTTGCTGCACAGGATGGAACAAGCAAAGACTATAAAACTTTAAAGGTACTCTCTGGTTGGTCAAACCACACAGGATAAACCCATCACCCTTCTGGTATTGAGAGGCATCATTTGGAAAAACTAGCACACCTTAGAATCCATTTTCAACGTGTAGAAAAATACCACGCTCATCTGCAAGAAGCCTAACCAATTAATAAAATGGGAGCATATGCTCCTCTTCTGAGCTAATGATGATGACGTCTGTTCCCTTCTCATTAGTCAAGGAGGGGGAAGAACGGGTTTCTTGCCGTAGACTTTTAAGAGTGGAGGAGAATCTTGCCTAAAGATCAGTTTTTGGAATGTAGTAACTGCCCTGGTTTGGCTAAAACCAATGGATCTCATCAGCTTAGCTCAAAGAAATATCACTGTAGGTGAGGGTGAGATGGACGGGGAAGATCCTGGATTCCATAGCCTATAAGCACCATGGCCCTGGCCTGAGTCCTATCTGAGGGGCAGGGAAAGGGCCAGCCAGGAAGCACAAGAGGCCACGTCTAGCTTCCCCATTCTTTGGGTACTAACGGGATGAGTTATACATGTTGGACTCAAGACTCAACAGCGCCACAGGAACCTATAACGTGCACTACATGGGAGCAAGCGCCAGAAGGTCTGACCTGGTGCCTTGCTGTCCTCTATGGCTGCCACTCCATCCAGACCTGTGTCATCCCTCGCCTGCTCTGGCATTGTTGTTGTTGTTGCTGTTGTTGTTGTTAGGTGTCGTCGAGTCGTGTCTCAGTCATAGCAACCCTCATAGGGTTTTCAATGGCAGATTGTTTCGGGATTGCCTTGGGAGTGGGTTGCCACGTCCTTCTCCCATTTTGTGGTGCTGGGAATTGAACTCGGGACCTCAGAAACTGCAGAGCGGCGCTCTACCAACTGAGCTAAATCCCAGCCCTGCACTGGCATTGGAGCTTCCAAATGGCCAACTCCATTCCTCCTGCTGCATCAAAGCCACCTTCTCAACAGGTGGAACAAACAAATTGGGGAAAGGAGCCCATCCTTAGCTCAGCTGCACCCTCACTGCTCAGCCCCACATGTGCATTTGTAGAAGCGGATTTAGCGATGTGGTTTGTGTGAGTGTGTGAACGAGGCATCCCATCAGCCCAGCCAGAAGTCACATCTCATTCCTTCAGTGAGAGGCCCCCCATCTCCTAATCCCATGGTTCCCCAGCCCATAGCAAAGGCTTGAGGATTACCCACAGCTTTATATCTCCCTCCAGAAAGCTACTATCTTGGGTGGAAACATTTATCTCCTGCAGATCTCCCTCCACAGGTCCCTCATGAATGACTATCACCTGCACAGGAGCTGATCCCATCCCTACATTTGACAAGAAATTGCCTCACCTGATTCCTTCTACCCGTGATCTCAGGGCTTGGTCTTTTACACGTCTACAGCAAAGCCTGCTGGGGTAGAAACATCTGGGGAAGCTCTAAGAGCACTTTGTAAATGGTGTGTTCATGAGGTCAGACACATCACCCGCTCCCTTCTTGGCTATATCCCTCGATCCTAGCACAGTGCCTTCGAAACAGTAGGCGTTCCATAGATTCCTGCTGAATGAAAGAACCAATGAACAGCCACGTTCAGCCTGACCTCCGGTTCACTTCCTGCCCTCCAGTTACTAGAGGCTTAGTGAAGATTTCTTGTAACTGACAGTGCATTGGAGAGAAGAGGAGAGAGACAGCAGCGGGTGTTCTCACAGTCCACGTGTTGAAATGAGGAGCTTAAAACATCTATGCCTGCAGCCATAGCCCTGTGGCATCCGATCCCGTCAGATCGCGGAAGCTAAGCAGGGTCGGGCCTGGTTAGTACTGGATGGGAGACCACCTGGGAACACCAGAAGCTGTAGGCTTGGGAGAAGGACCTGGCAACCCCCTCCCAGAAATCAGTCTGCCATTGAAAACCCTATGAACAGCAGAGAAGCACTGACAATAGTGTTTCCCCTGTTGTACAGAGGGTCGCTATGAGTAGGATACCGACTCGACAGCACCTAACAACAACAACAACAACAAAACATCTATGCCATCATTGGGGCTAGGGTTTAGCTCAGTGCTAGAGCAGTGCTCTACACCCTCTGAGGACCTGGGTTCGATCCCCAGCACTGAAAAAACAGGAGAAGGATGTGGCAATCCACTTCCAAAGCAATCTTGAAACAGTCAACTACTCAAAACCCTATGAGGGTTGTTTTGAGTCAGACTGGACTCGAGGGCACCTACCACCACCACCACCACCACCACCAGCAGCAGCAGCAGCAGCAGCAGCAGCAGCAGCAGCAGCAACTCCCCCATGTCGTGCGTGGATCATTTCCCAGGCCCGTCTCCCAAAGATGCCTCCTGGGTGTTGCAGATGCTTGTGGGGATGGTGCCCATGTCCCTTGGTCCACCACTGATCCCAGCTTTGCACCCACCTCCTGCTGCCAGCATCTGCCCCACCCAAGTTCTCTGCATTGCTCGTGTTCCACAGGAAGCCCTTCTCCAGCACCCAGGAGCCCACCAAGTCCTATCCAAGTGTAGCCTGAGAGCACAAGGCTGTTAACACACCAGAGACAACACATGACTAACAGGAAATTACCAGGGACCAACGCTTCCACCCCCTGTCCTTCTCAGGATGGTAGCCATGGCATCTTAACGGTCCTCGATCTCTAAGTCATGAATGGCCACTCCCCATGGCAGTGACCTTCCCTGAGCTTCTCCTTCCCCAGGTGGCTTCCATGCTCCCTCCCTCACACATCAGGAATCACCCCACCATGTTCCCTGAATAAACTCTCTGCACCCAAGTTCTTGTTGAGACTTGATTTGGGGAGAATCCCCAAACCAGAGCCTACAGTTAAACAAAATATTCCACTGTGGAAATGGTTCAGCCCCATCTTTCACACTTGTCAGTTATGATCCCTTTGCTAACTGCTGGTTTCTCAGAATTTCTGCTCCTCAGTAAAATGCAGGAGCTTTGGAAAGTTCCCTGCTATCCACACGCCTCATTTCTCCAGCCATAAAAAAAATGGATGGAAAGAGCGACTTGGCTTCCAGAGTCCCTGCCGTCCTGGGAGGCAGCGCTGGGCAAGCTAACGAGTGGGAAGTGATTACAAAGGTACCGGATTTGCCAAATTTAGGTTTGCAATTAAATCCTAAGGCCCATCCTGCAGCTGCTTGATTTTTTAAAAAGCCTATTTACAGTCCTTTCTTAAGAACTAAGCGATTTTCCACTCCACTTATTAAAAGCGAGCTTTTTAACACACCTATTTTTAGACAGAGGTAGCCACGGTCTGAAATGGCCCCGTTGCTTCTCGGCAAGAAGCTGCTCGCTTTGTGTTTCTGGAATTGTGTGTGTGGCCTCGGCTGGGTGCCCCACGGGCCTGTGGCTCCCAAGGGTTGACGTTCAAACCTCAGGCCGCAGCAGAGCCAGCACCATCTCGTGCCTGCTCTCCTCTGTGGCACCTGCCTCCGTCCACCTGATCTGATTCCCTCTTTACTATGGGGTCCTCAGCTGGGTGCAGTGGCTCCCACCTGGAGTAACAGCGACGAGGAGGTGGAGGCAGGAGGACGGCAGGTTCGAGACCAGAGGCAGGCAGCCTGCATGACTTAAGTGAGACCCTGTCTCAAGATAAAAACTAGACAATGGGCTGGGGGTGCAGTGCAGTGGTCCAGTGCTTGCAAATCACTCATGAGGCCCTGGGTTCAACACCTCCATTCCACAAAAAAATAAAAAAAATAAAAATTAAAAAAAAATATATATATATGGAGTCCTTTGAGCTAGGATTTAGCTCAGTTGGTAGAGCGCTGCACTGCAGTCTCTGAGGTCCCGAGTTCAATTCCCAGCACCGCAAAAATGGGAGAAGGGCCTGGCAATTCTCTCCCATGGCAATCCCAAAACAGTCAGCCAGTGAAAACCCTATGAGGGTCGCTATGAGTAGGATACCGACTCGACAGCACCTAACAACAACAACAACAACAACTTATGACTCCTCAAATATAACACATCTGTGTCCCTCTGTGCACCACGTGGGCTGTCCCCTCACTGGAGAAGCCAGCCAGCTCTTACCCTCCCCGAGTGCCAGGTGCGCTCTGGTCCTCTTCCAGCCAGGTGAAGTCTTCGGGCAGAGCTGAGGGCCTTCTACCACATGCCATCCAGTACACTCAGCCTTCTGACCATGCCTATCTTCCTGCCACCAGACAGGGGGCGTTTCCATGTGAGTCCCAGTGCCACCCGAGTGCAACCACAGCAGATTCTCAACAAGGTTTTCCCCACCAGAGCTTGTTTTACCAGAAACATGCATTTTAAGGCTTCTGCACCTAACAACGGGGGCTGGGATTTAGCTCAGTTGGTAGAGCGCTGCGCTGCAGTCTCTGAGGTCCCGAGTTCAATTCCCAGCACCACATAAATGGGAGAAGGGCCTGGCAATCCACTCCCAAGGCAATCCTGAAACAGTCCGCCATTGAAAACCCTATGAGGGTTGCTATGAGTCGGATACCGACTCGATGGCACCTAACAACAACAACAACAAGCACCTAACAACAGCAGCGCTGCTGAGGAGAGGACATAAAATTTCCTTGCTGGAAGAAGATGCAAGAATGTTGCAAAGGTGGGGTCCCTTTCTGTGCAGAGCCCACTTCCATCTCAGCTCTAGAGGATCCCAGGGACGAGTGAGACAGGTACTTCGGCCTCTTCAGGGTCAACACCTCCCCTGCTTCTCCTTGCCTAGCTCAGCTGCTTCCTCCTGAGCGCTGAGCCAATACCTGATGGGCCAGAATCCGAGACCATCATTGGTCCGTACTTTCCCACCAGGTGGGATTGCTGTACTTTAAGGCAGGAATCCTTGCTTTCCCTGGCTCTTGAGCCCCTCTTTCAGGCCTCAGCAGGCCCAGGGCTTGGGATAATCAGGCATCCACTTGGATTCCCTCTTTGTGCACACAACACTGAGCACTTCTGAAATTTCTGCCATTAGAGTTGAGAAAGGTCTGATTTGAGAACAGAGAAGGCTTCATTGGCTCAACATTGTTTTGTTTTGTTTTGCAGTACTGGGAGTTGAACCCAAGGTCTCGCACTTGCATGCTTTGCAAGTGCTGGACCACTGAGCTGCCACCTCCAGCCCCCCCTTTTTTTTTAACTTTTTGAGACAAGGTTTCGCTAAATCACGCAGACTGCCTCTGGTCTTGAACTTGCCATCCTCCTGCCTCCGCCTCCCGGGCTGCTGGGATTACAGGCGTGCACCACCGTGCCTGCCTGGCTCAACTCTTTCTAAAGTGGCCCTGAACCCCGTTCCACCTCATTCGGGCTAGATGGAACCTCGATCTTCCTCTTGGGAAGGGGCAGCAGGGGCTAGCAGGGAAGGACTCAGGTATGCCCAAGCTCTGGCCACGTAACCACGAAGAGCTTGGGTGGGATCCTGCCACACCAGGAGCACCGTGTATGCTCTCACCAGACTCAACCTGAGCCACGCCTTGACCCTGAACTTGAAGCAAGTGGACAGGCGGGACCCCCTGGGGGCAGGAGGACCACTATGCATTGAAGAATGCATATGCCAACACCCAGAGCTGTGGATCCTAAGCAAACCCTCCTGGAAGCCAGCACCATGTTTGGTTTGCCTTCTCTGTACTAAAAGGGGTCAGGGCAGGGTGAGAGTGTAGCCAGGTCTGCACAGCCCCTATGGGGCCCTCACCACCTCCAGCCTCACCTCCTCCTTGCATAATGCAGTTGAGGAGGACTTCCTGCCCTCACCCCCGACCCGGGGGTGCTGAGAGGAACAAATAGAATAACGGATGTGCAAATCCTGTGTAAACTGCTAAGTGCTATGTAAATAAAAAATAAAGTGTTTACCCAGTAGCCCTAAAAAAAGATAGGAAAATTGCTTGGATTTGTGGAAGGCAATTTCAATAACAAGGCTCCCTCTTGGCTGCCTGTGCCTGCGTATTCTCTGCCAGAGCCTTCTTTGGGATCACTGCAGAGTGCCTGGGTGGTAATTGCTGCTGCTCCATTTTGCAGATGCGGACTCTGAGTGTGAGCAAAATCAAGCCACTTGTCTGGGGTCACAAGCAGTGAATGACAGAGTCTGAACTGAAATCCATTCCTTTCTTGTGGAAATAAACAAAGACCAGCTGAACGAGAATAAGCTATTTGCCCAAGGCCTGTAGCAGAGGGCAACCACTCTTACTCATGTTCTAGAAGAGCATCAGAGGCAGGCACATGAGGGGCAAGCCAGTCAGTGGCTGACAGGGCAGGCTGCATGTGCCAGGCACAGGAAGGTGTGCATGAGCTGAGCAGAGCGGAGCATCCTCTGCCATTGGCTGCTGCTGCTCGTGGTGCCTTGGAGTCCTAGGGGAGAATATTTGACCAACATTAATTGGTCCTGGGCCGGAAAGAGGAGTGAAAACCAGGGAAGCTGTGGGCTATTGCTCAAGTCCTGGCTGTGTTAGTGATTGTGGTGAAGTCTGTTGCCTGGCCTCCTGGATTGTACTAGAGACAGGTCTAGCTTCCTGCAAGTCAAACTTGTTGTTATTGTTAGGTGCCACTGAGTCATAGCTATCCTCATAGGGTTTTCAATGGCTGATTGTTTCAAGATTGCCTCAGGAGTGGATTGCTACGTCCTTCCATTTTTGCAGTGCTGGGAATAGAACTCAGGAGCTCAGGCACTGCAGAGCAGTGCTCTACCAACAGAGCTAAATCAGCAGCTGGCTTTCTGGGCTCATTATTGTGGATACCGGGCCAGCTTCTGGGCTGGGTGCTACAGACTGTGGGTCTGAGGTCTACACATATGTTCTGCCTTTGTATACTGTCTATTTTTCAGCTCACATAAACCCTACCCCTCCACAAACAGGACATCTTTCCTTATGACAGCTTTAGGAGAACACAGATCATTCACCCTGAAGGAAGTAACTGACAAGCTCGCAAGCACCCTGGGAAGCTTATGGCCATTCTGTTAGGTATCTTGTAAAGTTCTCTGTTTATTCATCAGCTTTTAGGATAAAGCAATGTTTGGAAATACCACATTTCTATTCTCTGTGAATGTAAAGTCAAGGCCAGTGCTTAAAGTCCCTGCCAAAATGTGCGAGTGCAGGGGCATTCAGGGCCCAGAGAGGGCAGGTCATCCATTTATTTATTTATGTATTTACTTATTTATTTACAGTATTGAGGGCTGCACCCCGTGCTTCAAACATGTGAGGCAAGTGTTCCACCACTGAGCTGCGCCCTCAGCCCCTTATTAATTAAGTAATTATTTTCTAGGTGTGATTGAAAGGTATGGTGAATGTTTACATTTTTAAAAAATTTTATTAATGACACATTGCCATTAGTCCCTCCCAAGACACACTCCCTGGCTTCGAACACACATATTCCATCATTCTTGCCATTTTCTGGAGCAGTTGGAAAGTCCTCTTTCACATCTTTTGTTGTGCTGTTAGGGCTGCCTTGATGTCATGAATCAACTCAAAGTGTCTACCTTTCTGGTTATTTTGACTTTGGGGGAGGAGCCGGTGCAGTTTCATGGTGTCAGATCCAATGAATGAGGTGGATGAGGACACACCATGATGTTTTTATTCAATAGAAATTGCTATACCAGAAGCGATGTGTGACACAGAGGCTTGTCATGATGGAAGATGAAACTACAGACACTCATGGAAGAGGACTTCTAGAACTGCTTCTGGAAGTGGCATGAACCATGGGATAAGTGAGTTCGAAGGCAGGGGGAGGATTTCGAGGGGGATTAATAGCAAGGTATATTTTACTATAATAATTTTTCTTAGAGTTTAAACATTCACTGTATTTTTTTAATTACATCTTATATTTATTTTGAGCCCGGGTCTTGCTAAGTTGTGCAGGTTGCCTCTGGCTTCAAACTCACAATCCTCCTGCGTCTGCTTCCCAAGTTGCTAGGGTCACAGGCATGAACCATTGAGATTGGCTCCCTTGGTAATCCTTAACAACAGCTTCTGAGCTCTGCTGGGATGGCCCATGTTAGCCCAAGAGGTATTAGAGATTGTGGTAATTAGGTGAGGATGTTTGCGAAGGGTCCCAGTGCATGATGGAATATGGAAAAACAGAGCTGCAGATACCTCAGTAAACAGTTTTTTTCATCCACAGTTCAACATTTTGGCTTCAAATTTCCAAAGCTCTGAGGACTAAATTATAAAAATAGATGCAAACCCCTTCCCGGGTGCAGTGCTGCTTACAGGTTGGACATGTTGACTTTTGCATCAGAGAGACCTGGACTTGAGCCAGTGTCCATTAGCAAGAAGTTCTGCTGCTGCTGCCTGTAACACAAACCCCTTAGTAATCGAAGCTGAAATGCAATAGATTAAAAGCACCTGGAACAAGGCAGCGGGGGACTGATAAGGTGGCACTCTGGAGTCCCCACACTCCAGGCTCTGCCATCCTCAAAGCTCAGTTTCCCTCTTTGAAATCATCATCAAAAATGGTTGCAAGAGTATGACCCTTTGTGTCTCTCTGTTCCAGGCTGATCAAAACAAAAAGGAGAAAGAACCAAAAGACGCTCTTTTGAGGGCATTCCCAGAATTCTCACTTACACTTCATTGTCCACAACTTATGAACACGACACCATCCCTACTCACAAGGACCATAAGAAGTGTAGCCTTTTTCTTATCCATATTTGCATATAGGGAAAGCTCAAACCAGCTATTTCTTCCTACCATTCATTTAACACTCACTATAGAACATTTCAGCCTGGGGTTTAGCTCAGTTGGTAGAGTGTTGCTCTATATGCTCTGAGGTACTAGGTTCAAATTCCCAGCATTGCAAAAATGGGAAAGGCCTGGCAGCCCACTCCCAAAACAATCAGCCATCAAAAACCTTACAAATAACAGAGAAGCTCTGACATAGTGCCGGCCATGGCGCGGTGTCGGGAGTGTTCTGTCCTGTTTTGGGGGTGGGAGTATCTCAGTGGTAAAGCATGTGCCTAGCATGTGCGAAGGCCTGGGTTCCATCCCTAGTACTTACTAAAATGGGAGATGGACCTGGAAACCCACTCCCAAAAATCAATCTGTCATTAAAAACCCTATGAACAGCAGAGAAGCACTGACAATAGTGTTTCGCCTGTTGTACTCAGGGTCGCTATGAGTCAGATACCGACTTGATGGCACCTAACAACAACAAAAACATAGAGCATTTCTGTGATCAGTTGTGGCCATGGGTATTCCTCTCATACCAAGCAATTCTCTGATACCAGCCTGGCATTGTGGAATTTATTTTAGTTCCCATACTATCTACCTGAAGGTGGAGGGCTCAGTCTCACAAGACTGTCCCCAGTTCAGACTTCAATCCCAAGTAGCAGGTTACTCACTGCCTCTATTCAACTTGTGTACAAATCAGAGGTCCCCAAGAACCCTTTTTTGGATCAATTCATTTGCTAGAGCAGTTCACAGAACCCTGGGAAACACTTCCAGTTACTGGCTTATCATATTAATAAAGCATATAATAAAAGGATATAGATGAGCAGCCCAAAGAAGAGGTCCATAGGAAAATGTCTGGGAAGATCCCAAACCCAGGAGCTGCTGTTCCCACAGAGCTGGGATGCCCTACCCGGCTGGCATATGTATGTGCTCAGCAAAGTGGAAGTTTCCTGCCCTCTGCCTTAGGTGTGTTTATGAAGGCTATATCGCAAAGGCGCCAGGGGTCACTGGAGTCCTCCTTCACCTGGAGTTTCATTGTCTCTTGGTCTCAGTTTCGCACAGTGAAACATGGGCCAGAAATACTAAATGGAAAGTTTCAGAAACAATTCATTAAAATTAAAACTAAGTTTTAGGTAAGCTTTATTACAGTACATTGTTATAATTACTCTATTTTATTATTAGTTATTGTTAATCTTACTATGAGTAATTTATCGGTCAATTAATTGTTAAGTGTGTATGTAGAAGGAAAACAGAATACATAAGGTTCAGTACTAACCATGGTTACAGACATCCATTGAGGGACTTGGGACGTCCTCCAAAGACAAGGGGTGACTAGTATATTAACTTAACCTCCAGCTCCTCCCCTTTTCCCAGAGCATGGTGCTGGGGCTGAAAGTCCTATGGTGGCTTGGTCTTTCTGGAGACCAGCCCCATCCAGGAGCCACCAAGGGTCACCCCAGTAGGACAAAGGCTCTCCTATCACCCAGGAAGTTCCAAGGAAATCAAAGGTCTGTGCTAGGTCCTGTGGACAGAGGCCAAATATATACTCATAATAAATCAGGGCTGGGATTTAGCTCAGCTGGTAGAGCAATGCTCTGCAGTCTCTGAGGTCCTGGGTTCAATTCCAAGCACCGCAAAAATGGGAAAAGGACATGGCAATCCATCCCCAAGGCAATCTTGAAACAATCAGCCTTTGAAAACCCTATGAGGGTCGCTATGAGTCAGATGCAACTCAACGGCACCTAACAACAACATAATAAATCACAGTCTCTTAACACTGCTCCACTGAATGGTCCTGTTACTAAAGATGAGGGCATGTGAGGTAGAACTTAGGTGGGTTCCCCAGCAGTGCTGGAGACAAGGATTTGTGTGAAAGGATCTATTAGGCAGTGAGTATTAGAAAACCCTGAAGGGAACGGAAACTTTGAATCAGGGAAAGAAGACACCAAGCAAGGATGGGATCCCAAGCAAAGTCTCACCAGGGGTGACTTTGGCCCAGTCCCTCTGGAGGTGTGGAGACGGTGCAGGGTGTAAATCCTGAGCTAGGAGCCCAGGAGGTGGAGCGTGTGCATGCAGCTTTCCACACACGGGCTACTGAGCCCCAAAGTTCAGGGCAGCCCTGGACCTGGAGGCCAAATGCGGAGCTCACCTCTAAACAGTCTTCTGTTTGTCCATCTGTCAATTTTGAACAAATCAAAGAATTTTGTTCCAATTAGGAAGAACCACAGCTCTCTAATATTTGGACCTGTGCATTTTTGTAAATAGCAGCTAAACATGTAGAATCGAAACTATAGACAACAATGGGAACATACATCTAGGTGTCTGTAATTCCAAACAAAGTCTGCCTTTCATTGTGCAATTATTAATTAATCAATGAATTTTTCAGGGCTGAGGACTAAACCCAGGACTTGTGCATGTTAAGCAAGTGCTCTGCCACTGAGCACAACTCCATGCTCCTTTCACTGCATACTTAAATGTTTTCCTCCAGCTAGAAATTATTAATAAATACATTTTAAAACTCTCTTAAAGAAGCTAGATTCTGATTGGTGTATCGAGATACATACTTATAGAAATTAAGTTTTCCTAAAATATTCAGAAAACAAGGACATTAACCTTCAGCTGCTTGAAATGCACTAGCAAAGCTCACTTAGGTGTATTCTAGGAATCCATATACTTCCGGTAAATCTGTGGCAAAGGAGGCTAGTCTAATAATTTGGATTTAAGAAAACCAGGCATGTCTTCTCTAATTAATGTTATAAATAATATGAGCTACATTGTATTCTGCTGTCTATGCTTTTTCCTAAAATTATTCAGGTTGACTGATCAAATAAGCTAATGTCATTAATAGTTAATGTTTAATGTTACAAAAATATAAATTTATGTTCAACTAAATTGAATCACTATTCTGAGAAACTCCAAATTTCAGTAGTAATTATGTTTTACAGCATGTCAGCTTGAAGATCATTTCCAAGGTTTATAAGACTGATATTAAACTGCATTAATTAATGGATGCTCATTGTATGCCTAGATCTTCCGTCAGCAGGATAAATACTGAAACATTGATTTCCAAGCATAGTTTTGAATTTATAGATATTTGCTTCTTATTTTTATATACTTTGGGCCATACTAATGAGCATGTATATTTCTGCTGCTTTCACAGATTCCATCAGGGAGGCAGGAAAACGCTTTTAGCAAGTTGCTAAGTGAATTAAGGAGCTCTTTCTGTTTGCTATAACACTGGTATGTGATAGCAGTTCTGACTCATCCTGAAAGAGAAATTCCTTCCTTTGCTTAAAATATAATTGAAGCCAGGTATGGTGGCACAAGGGGCTGGGATTTAGCTCAGTTGGTAGAGCGCCACTCTGCAGTCTCTGAGGTCCCAAGTTCAATTCCCAGCACCGCAAAAATGGGAGAAGGACATGGCAACCCACTCCCAAGGCAATTCCAAAAGTCTGCCATTGAAAACCCTATGAGGGTCGCTATGAGTTGGACACAACTTGACAGCACCTAACAACAACAACATGGTGGCACAAACCTATAATCCCAGCTATTCCTGGGAGGTTGAGGCAAGAGGATTGAGAGCTCAAGGTCAGTCTGGGCAACTTACCAAGACTGTCTCAAAATAAAATAAAGAAAGGGCTGGGGATGTTGTTCAGTGGTAGAGCACTCGCCTACTATGCATAAGGCCCTGGGTTCAATCCCTAGTAGCATAAAAAAGTTATATATATAAAATTGACATAAGTGGTTGATACAGCACAGAAGCAACAACAATAGCACATATGCTGTTGTATTTCTGATAGTGCTTGTACTTCTGTTTTTCAAAGAGACAGTAGTTTTATCCTAAAATGACATTTCTCAGTTGTTTAAAATTTTGAGATACCTATACACTCAAAACTTATGGGCGATCCCAAAGAGCTTTTTGATGTTAGGGTTATACCTATTAGTGCTTTTTATATGGGAAACTGAAACTGAGCATTTCGTTTTTAAATGCTTATTTGTGGATACTTTTGAAGAGAACAATGAATGCTCTGCATTGTTAATAGGATCTTAGTTGTTGTTGTTAGGTGCTGTCGAGTCAAGTCCGACTCATAGCAACCCTCATAGGGTTTTCAATGGTTGACTGTTTCAGGATTGCCTTGGGAGTGGGTTGCCAGGTCCTTCTCCCATTTTGCGGTGCTGGGAATCGAACTCGGGACCTCAGAGACTACAGAGCAGGGCTCTACCAACTGAGCTAAATCCCAGCTCTAGGATCTTAGTGTTGTTACTAAATCAGTCTTGGTCTCACAGAGCGCTGAGACCTCGCCTCAAGCAGAGTATCAGTTTATTCTAGAACGTGAAGACACCAGTGAAGGACGCGGTTGGTTAGTGAGTTGTGTTTGTGTTGGCTTTTGACTCCTGAGTTCAGGCTCTTTCCTGTGTCACCCTACTAAGCAAGGCTCTGTGGGTATTTGCCTGACCTCAGCAGGAATGTATCTTCCTCCTTACTAGGGTGTAATTGGAAAAATCGGCTGCGTAACCAAGGTCTTGCCGGGAATGCCGTATTTGAAAATGACGCTTATTTGAAAATGATGATCAGCTATGACCATTTTCAAAAGCTTTGTTGAGATGTAATCTACATAATGTACTCATTTAAAGTGTACAACTCAGTGGTTTTTCTTAATCATGCGACCATCACCACAATCAATTGGGAATACTTACCCTTCCCAAAGGAAACCGCACCCCACTCAGCCTGTACCCACCCAGTTCTTCCTGTTCCTCCAGCCCTAGACAACCACTCACCTACCTAGTTTCTATCGATTTGCCTACCCTGAACATTCCAAAGAAATGGAATCAGGCAATAGGTGGCCTTTTTGACTAACTTCTTTCACTAAGTATGAAGTTTACAAGATTCATTCACATT
This sequence comes from Pedetes capensis, assembly GCA_007922755.1. Taxonomy (NCBI): domain Eukaryota; kingdom Metazoa; phylum Chordata; class Mammalia; order Rodentia; family Pedetidae; genus Pedetes; species Pedetes capensis. The sequence continues at coordinate 17,495 of VMDO01023585.1, forward strand.
GTAAAAGGTATCAGCACTTGATTCCTCTTCATTAACAAATAAATCTTCCACCATATAGGTAGGTCTGCAGCCATGACAACCTGGCATCTGATCCCGCCTGATCTCAGAAGCTAATAAGCAGGGTCAGCCTGGATAGTCCTTGGATGGGAGACCACTTGTGAATACCAGGTGCTGTAGGCTGGGGAGAAGGACTTGGCAGCCCACTCCCAAAACAATCTGCCATGAAAACCCTATGAATAGCAAAGAAGAACTGACAATAGTGCCAGGCACCACTCAGTGTTAGGTAGCGTTTTGTCTGTTGTACATTGGATCACTATGAGTTAGACCTGACTCACCAGCACCTAACAACAACAACATATGGGTAGGCCATTTCCTTTATTTATTCACCATGCTGGACATTTGGGTTGTTCCACTTTGGGGCTTATGAGGAATGCTGCTATACACACTCATGCACAAGTTTTTGTGTTGAATTGTGCTTTCAGTTCTCCTGGGCACATGCCTCTGAGGAGAATGGCTGAGTCCTGTGGTAACTCCCTGATTAATATATCGAGAAACTACTTGTCAGTTTTCTAAAGTGGCTGCACTCTAATCATAGCTCATTTTTGTTTCTAGATCTTTGTGATGGTGAAGGTTCCAAGTGTGTTTAGTAGATTACACTCACCCAAACACCACAACAATCCCAAGAAGCAGAAATGACTGTTCACACTTCAGAGATGGGGAAAAGGTGATGGGGAGATGTTGTTACTGGCTCAAAGTCACTCAGTTCAGAGGTGGCCCTAGGATTAAACTTAAGGCTGCCCATCCCCAAAGCTCTGGCCTCTCCCTCTCCATCCCACTGTCCTGGGGAAGTGCAAGGACAGGCAGGTTTCCCTTTCTCTGAAGGCCTAGGGCTCCCTCCCTCTCTTCCCTAGGTAAGGCTTGTTACCGTGGCCATTGTGTAGAGAAGGAACCTGAGATTCATGGTGCTTACCATCCCCGTGCAGGGAGCAAGAGGCAGGACTGGGCTGAACCTAGATCTCCTGGCTTGAGACAGTTCTTTACTGAACACTATTTTGAAGGACCCAGAGGTGACTGAGGCTGATGGATCGCTGACTCCCATGGATGAGCCAACATTTCAGCGGCTCTTCCTGGCTCAGCTTTGCTCCCAAGAGTCTGTAGGTGGCTCTCAAGATAGGCCTTGCTGCAGATGCTGTCAAATGCATGATGTGCACCAGGGGCCATTAACCGTGGCACTAAGGAACGCCAAATGGAGCCATAGTCCCCTTGCCCTGCCAGGATGGCACTCGTAAGAAAGGGCTGCGTAGTGCTGACCTCCCAACCCTCAGGAAGCCAACAGGGCTGCAAAGGACACAGAAGCTGCATCTCTGATAAGTGTCACCCATGGAAAATCAAAATGGGGCCAGGTAGTCAGGACACCACCAGCTGTCAGATCGCCCACGCTGATGGAGAGCAGGGATGGAAAACCACTCAGAATCAGGCCGCAAGCTTGCCTGGGGCTTAACTGCCTATTTCATCCATTCCTCACTATGTTTCCCTGGACAAGGGCTCCAGTCTCCTCCTCTGAGGGTTGGAATGTGCCCCTGGCTCCCAGGGTGCCTCAGTGCCTGGGGCTTGAGCTGCTCCTGAGAAAGCTGGGCTCTGCAGACCTGGAAGCCCAGACACCAGGGCTGCCCACCCAATCACAGCTTTCCAAGCAGGCAGTGGAGAGGGGGCTGTGCTGAGACCTGCTTCTGCCAGGCACTGAAACTTGACTTTAGCTGCTCCAAGGCGCTCCTGGGCCTCAGTTCTCCTCTGCGGCCAGGTGTATTGGACTAGGGATTGAGGATGGAAACCCCAGGTATTCTTGTCGTCACCCAGGTACCCAGAGCAGATGTGGCTCAGCAGCTGTGGCATTCTTTCCCACTGAGCCAGGACTCTGTCTCAGAGTCCTTCTTACCACCAAGCTCCAGGCAACTACTCCTGAGAACTCAGTTAGACTTTGAGAGGCACACTGGCTGCCATCTGGGAAGGCCTGGATCTCAGGGGCGACCTTTTGCTTTAAAGCCCCTCTGTTCAACTCTGCGGGCTAGGATTTAGCTCAGTTGGTAGAGCGCTGCTCTGCAGTCTCTGAGGTCCCGAGTTCGATTCCCAGCACCGCAAAAATGGGAGAAGGACGTGGCAACCCATTCCCAAGGCAATCCCGAAACAGTCAGCCATTGAAAACCCTATGAGGGTCACTATGAGTCGGACTCGACTCAATGGCACCTAACAACAACAACAATTTGACTGTGCATGCACCAGAGGCTCCAAGACACTCCGACCCGTGTGTTCCTGCTCTCTGACTTCTCCTTTCTAAGTTCCCTGGACTTCTTGTGGCTTCGTGGGGCCCTTGAGGTTGTGTTTATATGGTGAAGGACACATAGGCAGGAGGAAGAGCCCCCACGGTCTAGGGGGAGGTAGCCCTGGCCCCCAGAACTCAGCTGTGGGAATCAGCCTCTGCAGCTTCCTGGCTGCGGCTGGGCTGTGGCTATCAGAGTGGCAGCACCCTCGCCACTGTGACTGCCCCCTGGGTAAGGGGACACCCACACAAAGTGGTGTGGAAACTCAACTTTTCCAGGCCTGGGGGTGGCCACCCAGAGCCAGTTCTGAGCTACAAACCTGGGTTACCTTTCTAGCCCTGCCACTCAAACCACCCTGGGCCTCCAACACCTCTCCCACTCCCTCAGGAGTGCACGTTAATAGCACAGTACAATTCTAAGCTGTTTGTGATGTCCTATGGCACAAAAGCTGAGTAAGTCCTGGGCTTTCCTGTGAAAGACAGTGGCCCAAAATGCACCAAAAATGAGCTGTGGCCACTGAGCAGTCCTGGCCTGAGTCTCTGCACCATGCAGCTCCTTCAATGCCGGAAACAGGCAGAAGTCAGAGGGCGGTGCCACTGTGGCCTGCGGGGCCTTACTGGAGAAGACAGAGGTAAAGCAACTGGCAGCATCTCTGTCAGAAGTGGTGGTGTGTGATTCTATCCTGCAGAAAGATGTCTGGAAAAAACTCCAGATGATCAGTCAAGGTCAGACTTTCCATATAAAATGCAAACTCCTGGGCGCCATGGTGCATGCCTGTAATCCCAGAGACATGGGAGGCAGGGGCAGGAGGATCACAAATCCAAGGTCAGAGGCAGCCTGTGTAACATAGGGAGACCTGACTCAAGATAAATGATTTACAAAGCAGCTGGGGTACAGCTCAATGGGAGGGCACTTGCAAAGTATGTGCAAAGCCCTGGATTCAGACCCCCCCCCAGTACCCCAATAAAGTAAATAAATAAGTAAATAAATAAGTAAATAGAATGGGCTGGGGATGTGGCTCAGCGGTAGAGAACTTTGGTATGTGTGAATCCCTGGGCACAACCCCCAAGTAACAAGGAAAAAAAATTGAAGGCTCTGGAAGATGTAAATATGCATTAAATAAATTCAATGGTCATTTTTCAGTTTATGAAGTCACATTTTCTTAACTTATCAACTAATCTTAAAAACAAGGTGCCACCTGGCAGGGGCTAGCTCTGTGCTCACTGAGCATGTGCTCTGAGCAGGAGCAGAGGCCCAAGGAGCAAGTACTCATGGGGGCACCACTGCTGCCCTTGGGGACCCAGATCTCTGGCTCCAACCTCAAAGCTCTCTCTCCCTGCACCTTATTGACGGCTGTTCTGAAGAACGGCGAGGCCAGAGAGGCCGGTGGATTGCTGACTCCCAGGAGCTGTCATTTCAGCGGAACATCCTTGCTCAGCTTTACTTCCCACCCACAGCAAAGAAGCCTGAAGCAAGGCAGGTCCTCTAACAGGCCCTGCGGGCAGATTTTCTCAAAGGCAGGAGAGGGAGAAAGGCTTCCTGGAGGAGGGGGCCTGGAGACAGGCCTAGAGAAAGACCAGAAAAGTCAGGTGTGGGGAGAGACAGCATATGCAGAGGTCCATGCTGAGCCCCCGTGGGCTGGGGTTTAGCTCAGTTGGCAGAGTGCTGCTCTGCACTCTCTGAGGACCTGGGTTTGATCCCCAGCACCAGAAAAACTGGAGAAGTATGTGGCAATCCACTCCGATGCAATCCTGAAATAGTCAGCCACTGAAGTCCCTAAGATGGTCACTAGGAGTCGGACTGGCTCTGTAGCACCCAACAACCACAACATGCTGAGCCCCTAGCCCAGCTCCAGGAAGCTCATTCTGGCTGAAATGCAGGGAAGGAGGCAAATAGGAGCGTGGTCCCAGGAGCTGGGTCAGGGCAGTGGTCTGGGCTTAAAGGTGCAGTGAGGGACTTCTGTGCATGGAGAGGTTGAGAGCGGCTGGACAAATGCAGGAAGTCCGCTCTCCACCAGAGACCAGCCACCACCCACGGCCTGCTGCCTCCACCCCACTTATCCTAGCATGGACTTTGCTTGGTTCTCTTCATCCACTCCTTGAACAAGGCTCCTCGGGACACAGTTGAGGATGGTGACATGAAGGGCCCTAGGTGTGGCACACAGCCAAACACAGCTTCCTGACCTCAGAGTTCATCCGGTCCAAGGGCCTCATTATACAGGAGTGAATGAGAGACTAGAGAGGCTGCCCACAGCCAAGGGTGCGCTGGCACTGGGACCCAATGCTCCTGCTTGCAAGCCTATCAAAGGCACCTATTAAAGGACAGAGAATTGCAGGAACGTAAGAAACTGTGCATGGCAGGCTTGAAGGTTTCAGAGCTGAACAAAGAGCGTGGTGGCTTCTAGTGGCAGGACCTAGCTTCCAGGCCAGGCATGGTAGGGACCTGGTAAGACCATGGTCTCCTGCACAAACATGGAGCCATCAGACTCTCTGAACTATAGAGGCGGCTTATAAATTCAAATGCTTTATAGCACTACCTGGGGTTTAGTGCAGATGGTAGAGTGTTTGCTCTGCATGCCCTAAGGCCCTAGGTTCGATCCCCAGCACCACAGTAACAGCAGGCCCTGGCAGCCCACTCCTGAAACAATCCTGAAACAATCAGCCATTAAAAACCCTATGAATATGAGAGAAGCACTGGCATAGTGCCTGCCGGGCACAGCACAACGTTGGGGAGTGTTTCCTTCTGTTGTACATGGAGTTGCTATGAGCCACAGTCCACTCAATGGCACCTAACAACGTAGCACCACCTACCATATCCAATGCTGTGAGATTTTCCTTTGATGGGCTTAGTTGAGAGTTGTGGGGCCCAATATGTAGCCTCCAGCCACAAACAGCTACTGCAAGTCAATTATAAATTAGTTAAAATTATATAATGCTAGTAATCCTGCTCTCAAGTTGTACCAGTCACTTGGGGGTGGCAGCTACTGTTATTACATAGCACAGAAGCAAACTTTCCACCATCTCAGAAAGTTCTCCTGGACAACACTGCTTTGCAGCAGGAGTCAACTATGTCCTGGCCTCTGGGCTACATCCAGCCTCCACCTATTTGGTAAAGAATGTTTTCCTGAACTACAGCCATCCGCACTTGTGTATGTGTCTGTCTGCTTTTGTGCTATCACAGCAGAAGTTATCAGTTACGACAGCAACTGTCTGGCTTTCAGAGGCTACAACATTGACAGTCTGACCCTTTGTCAGAGAAGTTTTCTTACCTTGGCGCAGACTGTCGAAAAATTGTTTGCAAACCTTTTCTGTAAAGATGCTCCCTGGTGTCCTTAGGAGCCACCAATGCATCCTGAGTGCTTGCCTCTCCCAGGAAGGAGGCAGGGGTCACAAAGCTATTGACATTGGGGACAAGCTGTACAAGGGCATAGGATGCGGGCTCTGAGCAGGTCCTTCCTCTAGGGTGGCTGACCTCAGAGAAAGGTAGTGAGTGTGGTGTTTGGGTGGCCACAAGTCTACCCAGAAAAACCACACCAGAGGATCTTACCATTTGCGTTCTTTATTTTTTTCACTCTTCCCAGGTCAATGAGGCAGCATCATGAATAAAACATGAGACACAGCTGTAGCCTGCCATAGTAATTCAATAACCCCTCCCAAACCAGCGTTCCACAGATGACCCTATGAGCTTTTTGTCCAATGCAGCCCAGTTGGGAAGAGCTGGCCTTCCACACGTCAACACTAACGCCAGCCTGATGGTGTCCACTCAAGCATGCCCAGGCCCATGAAAAGGGTCAGACCTTGAGCAGAGAGGCCTGCCGGTCAGCCGCCTTCTGCCTCTTACATCTGGCTGGCTACAGAGGAGACCCAGGCTAATCTACCTAGCCCCTCAGGAAGGCTGGCCTGTGGCTCTCACCACCCACGGAGCCCCCAAGGGCTCCTGGACCAGCCCCTATTCGGAGGGTTCTCTGGAGATTCAACTTGCACGTAACAAACCCCAGGAAGCCTGCTCGGCAATCACTCTTGAATTATCTCTGCTTTTTTCCCCTTTTATGAAGGCAACCTTTGTTGAAAAGGGAAACCGAGCTGACTCCTGGTTCCGGATGCTCACTTAGTAATGCTCTATTGTCCACAGAATGCAGAATTGATTGGTAGCAGTTTGGAATGTCCCCGGGCCAGAGACAATGGATTCTCTTAGGATGCCTGAGAGCATCTCAAATGAAACACTCAGGACAGCGGGGCTGCAGCAGTGCTGTGACATCAGCTGTGCCATTACAAATGCACTGCGCTCTGGTGTCACGCGAACAGGGGGAGCCTCGGTTTCCCTTCCTGGGCAGCCAGGATGCCTGAATGGGCAAGCTCCCCTCTCTCAGATTCCCAGGCTGACCTACTCAATGCTCTCACTCTTGCCAGCCGTTCCCTGCTGTGCTGTCTCTGGAGTTTGGATAAACGGGAACAAAGGAAAGAAAACCCCTTTAGCCTCCAGCCCTCCCCTCCGGGGTCAGCCTAGTGCGTCCCCAGGCATGGCTTGAGTTACAGACAAAACAACAGCGAGCGAGTCTGCTACAGAGCTACTGCTGGGGTGGGTTTCGCTTGCACAGTCCAGTTCTGGAACGCGTCTGGGTTGTCCCCGGAGGGTCACCCGCGCTGCCGTCTCTTGCGTCCTCGCGGCTTCAGGCGCCGGGCAGGCAGGCTGACGGGCTGTTTCCCAAACTTCTCCATGATCTCCCTGATCCTGGCCAGGTTCGTCTTGCCGAGCGTGAAGTCACACTGGGTGGCCCCCATGTCGTAGCCGACCATGCAGTTCTTGGTGGATGCCGTGAACCCTTCCGCCTTCGCCGTGACCACGTATTCTCCCGGGTTCAGCAGGCGCCAGTAATCTCCGTCGCTGGCTGGGGAAAGAAAGCGGGGGACCTCAGAACGGTTCCTTTGGAACACAAACACTGCCAGCCCTGTTCCAAGACCCCAGCCAGGCAGAGAGGGCAGCGGCCCTGAGGGGAGTGGCGGGGGAGCTGAGCTCCTGCAGTGAAGGTTCTTAATACATTTCGGAAGCCGAGGTGGGTTCCCGGTGGAAGCCGCCTTAATGGCTTTCACAGGACAGGGCTTGGGGGTCCGCTCCCCACAGCGTTCATCCACACGAGCAGAGGTGGAGAAGCGATCGTGAACACTCTTTCCTCTGTGACCACCAGAGCCATTCGCTGTGAACCTGAGCTTGCAAACATTACGCCCTCACCACAAAACTCCATCTTGCAAAGCCTCATCAAGGCACAGCGCCCTCCTGGCTCCCCTTGGCATGGTGACAATGCAGAAAAATCATTTCTAAGAGGCGTGGGGGCCTTTCGCTTCCCAAAGGAGCAGGACAGGCCTAGCCAGGGGGAGAAGCTGGGGCCTACAGAGCACTGCACAACGCAGCCCCCGTCCCAGGGTGGGGTACAGAGAGCCCTGGGGTGGGGTGGGGGGCTTGAGACCCGAGCTGCTGTGGGGGAAGCCCTGCCTCCACAGCTACACCACTGGGTCCTAAATGGGTGCCTTCTGATGGGACCTGGCTGTCCTTCGCTTCCTGGGCAGCAGTTCCTGCCCTTAGCTGACCCCTCTGGGCACCCACAGTCACTGAGGCCCATGATCCCCCCTGGCTCATGCTACCATGGCCTTTGCTTGGTTCTCTACATCCACGCCTTAAATGAGGCTTCTCAGGACACAGTCGAGGATAGTGACATGAAGGGCCCCAGGCAGTGTTGAGGTGTGGCACGTGGCCTCTGAGGGACTCTACAGAGAGCGCAGGAGCCACAATGGGTGCAGGGGCCGCTCACTGTCAAAGGCACTGTCTGGAAGGAGAGGTGAGAGGGTAGAGGGCCTGTGAAGGAGGCGCCTCACTCAGGTTGGCCAGGGGTGTCCTGTGGGGGACCTGCAAGTGGGCTCAGCCCGCTGGACCTCATGCCGAGGCCTGCCCCAGATGCCTCTGGCCAGGTGAAAAGCCGCGAAGAGCATCTGATTCCATAGAAAACCTCGCATTGTCACTGAGGAAGAACCAGGGGAAGTGCTGAGGGTCACGAGGCAGCCCCTCCCTGTGCGTGCCTGGGCCTCCTCTCATGGACTGTGACTGTGCAGATGTGTGGCCCACTATTGCCACTATTGCCTCTGGGTTTCACCCTTCATAATATTGGGTTCCAGCCAGGCACGGTGGTACATGCCTGTAATCCCAGCAGCTCAGGAAGTGGAGGCAGGAGGATCGCAAGCTCGAGACCAGAGGCAATCTGTGAAACTTAGTGAGACCCTGTCTCAAAAAGTAAAAAAATGGGCTGAGGGTGCAGCTCAGTGGTCCAGCACTTGCAGAGCATGCAGGTGCAAGGCCCTGGGTTCAACCCCCAGCACTGCAAAAAAAAAAAAAAAAAGCTGGGCTCCAGGAGCCCACTGTGGGGTGGGGTGTTGCTGATGAATGCAACTGCAGTGTGGATTGAAACTTGGTGCTTCCAAGTATTATGTATTTATGCACACCACAGAATTGTCTTCCACCCCTTAGAAGCTTCTAGGAGTTACGCAGACGAGGAGAGTTTGCCCAAGACCTCCCCAGTACTTGCTCAAATCTAGCCTTTTACTTCAAAGCTTTAGATGACTGGGTGAGTGAGACGTTCAGCCTGTCCAAGGTCCTAGGTGCTACTTACTAGCTATGTGACCTCATGCAGGATAGGACATCTCTCTGGGCATCAAATTACTCAAATAGGCTGGGCACTGCGGCACACACCTCTCATCCCAACAACTTGGGTTGCCAAGGCAGAAGGATTGTGAGTTCAAGGCCAGAGGCAGCCTTCTCAACTTAGCAAGACCCTCTCAAAAATAAAAAAGGGTTGGAATGGAACTCAGTGTTAGAGCACTTGCCTAGCATGCTCAAGACCCTGGGTTCAACCCCTAGTACTGCTAGTAATAGTAATAGTAATAGTAATAATAATGATAATGATACTTTACTTATGTAGAAAAGAAAATAACCATATTGCCTATATAGTAAGTCACCTGGAGGGTGACACGATTACACTTAGTACGGTGGGAAGCCTCAGGGTGCGTGGCTATGAGATCCAGGACAAATGGGAGGAATGCTCAGGAAGTTGCAGTGAGTGAAGCCAGGGCTGACTAGAGGGAAAGAGTGCAACTTCCGGCATTGCACCACAGTCTGTGATTTTGTGGCATTTCAGGACATTCATCCTTTTAGGTGGGGCTGGGATTTAGCTCAGTTGGTACCCGCTCTGCAGTCTCTGAGGTCCCGAGTTCGATTCCCAGCACCGATTCTCCTTCTGTCTCACGAGCTCTAAGAAACCACAGGCCTAAGTGTTCTCACTGGACTGGAGGCTCCCTGGGAGGAGTGGCCTTGGCCTTGGCCTAGAACCTGTGTTTATACATCAGGGAGAAGTAGACAAGCAGGGGGAGACGGGGTGGCAGTGTTTCTCCACCCTGAGGACCCCCACATTCAGACAAAGGCCAAGCACTCAGAGCAAAACCCCAACCCAGGCCCTGCTGATCTGTCCCACGCCATCCCACGCCACGGCCCACGGCCTACCGCCTCCAGCCACACACAGCTTCTTTCTGCCCTTCACTCTGAATCTCTCATTTATGTTCCCTCCAGTTGGAATGCTATTCCCTGCTCTTCTAAGGGCCAGCTTGTGCTCATCTCCTCAGGCAGGGGCCCTTCCTTAGCTTTCCCACCATTTCCATATTTCACCTGACTCATTTCTTTCTTGGCAATGACTGCCGTCAGCAATGGACTTGCTTATTTTCCTGATAATCATCTGTGGTTCTCCTGCAGGAGAATACATACTCAGTGGTCCAGGGCCATCCTCGCTTTGCTCACTGCAGTAGTTCTCATCTGGCGCTTAGTGGGTGTTCGATAAGACAAGGTAAAAGAACAAATGAAATGCTCAGGGATGCGTTTAGGTTCCCAGAATCAGAACAAGGGCGGCCGGCTCTGCAATCCAAAAGTCTCCACTTCTGAAACATGGATCTGCCTGGCGATGTGCCCTCTGCCTGGTGGGGTGCCCCCTGCCCAGAAGTTCCTGGCTGAGGTTCCCATGTTATCCCCAAGGCTCTCGTTGGCTCTGCTTCCTCCCCTGATGACCTTTAAGCCTGGAATCATGCACTTGAGGACATGCAGCCATGCTATGTGGGCTCTGTCCCACTGGGTGCAGTTGATACGGGGGTATTAAGCACTCCACAGAGCCACCACGGAAGGCCAACACAGTGGGCACCACTTGGCCTTTGTGGACAGAAGGAGCAACCCAGGCCCAATGTGCATCCAGTCATTAGTGGGTCAGCTTAGTATTCACCAAGGAAAAGATAGTCACGGGGAATTCTAAGCCAGGTGTTTGGCCAACTTACCTCCATGCATCTTGAGGGAATTCTAAGCCAGGTGTCTTGAAAGCATTCTTACTACGCCCCCTCCCTGTGGCACTCCACTTCATGCCTCTGTTTATTTTATGCAAAATCCCTCCCGCAATGAAACCTGTCAGATCACATAAGCCTCAGACAAAAACCAAGGCAAATTAAGTGCTTTGGTCGAGCTCCAAAAGATGTTCCTAAGGAGCCAAGTGTAAAGTATGGACTGTGTCTGTCAGGAGAATACACTGGGAAATTATTTATCGGGGGAAATAGAGAGGGAGACATGCATTTCCCATTAGTTCATCCAAACCCTCTCCTTGATTACAGGGGCTTGAAATCCAGAGCCCATTAGGCAAAGCGTTCTCATCTAGGCTGATGGGGCCCCAGGGCCTTTTCACCTCCCACTCAGTTTAAAACCCTCATGTTGTCTCATATCGCCTACCAGGCACTAAATAGTCCAGGGAATGGTCCAGGCTCTTTTACAAAGTACTCTTTTAAAGGAGCTCTTAAGCAATATTTAAAATACAAATCTTATGAAGAGCCAGATCAAACAGCCTATCATTTATTCGTAATGATAGTTAATATCTCTCAGGGGTTCTGGCACATTACGGGGACTCAGCTGACGTTTGCTGACTTAATAGATGAATGAATGAGTGAGTGCATGAATGAATGCCTGTGGGAGAAGACTACATACACGATTACACTTAGTACGGTGGGAAGCCTCAGGGTGCGTGGCTATGAGATCCAGGACAAATGGGAGGAATGGTCAGGAAGTTGCAGTGAGTGAAGCCAGGGCTGACTAGAGGGAAAGAGTGCCACTTCTGGCATTGGACCACAGTCTGTGATTTTGTGGCATTTCAGGACATTCATCCTTTTAGGTGGGGCTGGGATTTAGCTCAGTTGGTAGAGTGCTGCTCTGCAGTCTCTGAGGTCCCGAGTTCGATTCCCAGCACCGCAAAAATGGGAGAAGGACGTGGCAACCCACTCCCAAGGCAATCCCGAAACAATCTGCCATTGAAAACCCTATGAGGGTCGCTATGAGACGGACACAACTCGACGGCACCTAGCAACAACAACAACAATCCTTTTAGGTAAGCGGCTTTCTCTGCCAGGCAGCATAGCATTGAACACTGGGCCGGGGTGAATCCCAGGCTTGCCACCTTCGGTGTCCCAAAGTCTCCATCTCCCGGCAGGTCGAGGGGGGTAATTTGTTGGAGACAGGATCTGCTAGGACATGAGGACAATGTATAGAGAGGGGGCCCCTTGTCCCCCCAGAGGAGATCCAGCACGGGACAAAGGAAGCAGCTCTGGGCCTGGAGTCTCAGACCCTTGGCTCCACCCCAGCTCTGCCATTCACTGCGCAAGGCTGGACACATCATGCAGCGCCCATTCATTGGCTCAGAACAAATCCTGAGCATTCACTTTATGTAAGTGGCCAGGTGGGAGCCAGGACACGTCCAAGAACAGAACGGGGGAGGGCTCCTGCCCTCGTCAGGGGGTGGAGCAAAAATAACAAAGCAGCCCACTCGGTATTAGCTTGTTGGGCAGTGTTAGAAAGAAGTGCCACGAAGTTGCCATGGGTATGAATTATCAATGGGGTAGTGGGGAAGGTGGGCAGTGTTAAATGGGGTGATCAGGGCCAGCTGCCTGAGATGGTGACATCGAAGCAGAGACCCGAAGGGACTGAGGAAGGAGGTGAGGGACTCAGGGAAAGGAGGAGAAGCTTCAGCGGTGACCCCAGTGTGTGTCGTTGGCCTACAAGGAGTAGGAAGGAGCTAGGTAGGAGGAACCGTTACCTGTTTGCCTGGGACTGGGGGTTCCTGGGAACGGGGTTTCCATTAAACTGAGGGATCCCCAGGGATGACAGGCCTGGGACACAGGGGAAACCCTGGACTCTGGGACCTTTGTTCCCATATTGCTTCCTCATTAGTGAGCAAGAAGGCAGCATCTTTGTGTGGAAGGACGCTGCAGAGCACCTGCAAATTGGGAGCCAGAGCCGCCACCCCAAACCCACCACCTCTTGAACCTTCCAGGGGACCCCCAGCCTCTCTGAGCTTCTGTGTGCCCTGACCAAGGGAAAGGAATGGCCTGTCTGCCTCTCATGGCTAAGAGAAAAGAACTGAATGAAAGCATGAATGGAGGAATCTGGGACAAGTCCCGGGGGGACAGCAGGGAGTTCCTGCTGAGGCTGAGAGACCCCGGGGCAGTGAGATGGTTCTTTGCTGTCCGAAGGCTATGTGGCCACTCCATGAGCGTCTTTAAAACTGCGAGCTTCTTTTGGTATTGTAGGAATTGGAAACCGAATTTGGTTCATGAGACCCTAGGTCTTAGAATTTCTTTTTTTCCTTAGGAAAGACAGTTGGTATTGGATTCCAGAACTGCCTTTGAAGGGTCATCGTCTGACCCTCAGACGATCCAAGATTCTAGAATTTTCTATCCTCCACTGAAATAGAAAGTGTGTGTGCTGCCGGGCATGGTGGCGCATGCGTATAAGCCCAGTGGCTCGGGAGGCGGAGGCAGGAGGATCGCAAGTTCGAGACCAGAGGCAGTCTGTGTGATTTAGTGAGACCCTGTCTCAAAAAAAAAAAGTAAAAAAAAAAAAAAAAGTGGGCTGGGGGCGCAGCTCAGTGGCCCAGCACTTGCAAACATGCAGGCACCAGGCCTTGGGTTCAACCCCTAGTACCCGAAAAAAGAAAGAAAGAAAGAAAGAAAGAAAGAAAGAAAGAAAGAAAGAAAGCAAGCAAGCAAGCAAGCAAGCAAGCAAGCAAGCATGTGTGCTATCTGAAGATTTTATGTCCTCCGCCACTCGTCCCTTACATAGGCAGAAGCTGGATCTTCCTGTGCCTCACTTCCTCACTAGCAAATCAGATCATTGTGAGGAGTAACTGACTCCATACGCTTGTGGTGATAAAAGAGGGCCTGGCATACTGGCACATAAGAATTGTCAAAAACCATGTGATGGCTTACTATTACTGCCATAGTTATCTGCTTTACATTACACACACCTTGTTGTTGTCGTTGGGTTCCCTTGAGTCAGCTCCTACTCACAGTGACCCCGTGTGCAACAGAATGAAACATTCCTTGACACTGTGCCATGCCCAGCACTATGCCAGCGCTTCTCTGCTATTCATAGGGTTTCAATGGCTG
>VMDO01023586.1:0-31322 GCA_007922755.1 Pedetes capensis
TATGACTGTCTGACTCAAAATGGCCTATGCCGGTCCATTTTAGCTCACTGATGCCTAGAATGTCAATGTTTATGCAATCCATTTCTCTTTTAACAATTTCTAATTTGCCTAGATTCATACTACGTACATTCCATGTTCCAATTATTAATGGATGTTTACAGTTGTTCCTCCTCATTTTGAGTCGTGTCACATCATCACAGAACACCCTGGGGTTTTACTCCATTTCCCTCATCACGGTAGACTCTACTTGGAGGAGGCAACTCTTCCCCAGTATTCTTTTGAGTGCCATCCAACCTGGGGGCCCCATTTTCCGGCACTATATCTGACAGTGTTTCTTTGCTATCCATAGGGTTTTCAATGGCTAGTTGTTTCGGGAGTGGCTCGCCAGGTCCTACTCCCAACTGGGTAATATGGTAGATCTATTTTTAGCTTTTTAAGATATCTCCACATTTATTTCCAAAGTGGTTGGACTAATTTACAGCTCCACCAGCAGTGTAAGAGGGTTCCCTTTTCTCCAAAACCTCACTAGCATTTGTTGTTATTTGTTTTATTGATCTTGTACACTCTTACTCATGTAAGATGGAATCTCAGAGTTGTTTTAATTTCCATTTCCCTAATGGTTAGGGATATTGAGCATTTTTTCATGTGTTTCATGGCTTCACATGTCTCTTAATTTGAGAACTGTTTGTTCAGTTCCTTTGCCCATTTTTGTATTAGGCTATTTGTTTTCTTGGGTATTTTTTTCTTGAGTTCTGTATAAATTCTGGTAATTAGACCTCTGTCTAATATGTGGGAGCTGAATCAAAATTAAAAGAAGGAAAAAATCCTATACAGAAATCAGAACATAACAAAAAGCTAAAATCAACTTAGCAGAGAAGGGACAATTTAGAGAACACAAAAGAAGGAGGGAGAGATCTAGCAAAAGGAAGAAATCCTGGGAGAAGAAAGAAGGGACAGGAGGAATAAGGAGGAGTGAGGAATAAGAGAGAGGGTGACCTCTAAATAAACAGCCCAACTTTAATAGTTCAGGAAATAATTATAATAATACCAATAATATCAAAGAATGGTAAAAATACAAATGGGCTAGAAAATTCATGTAATATCACTGACAATGTAAAGAAATAGATCACTACAGAAAAAGTTTTAACCTTAAATATAATTGGTATCCAAGGATACATAGAAAAATATTCCCACAAAAAGACATGCTAGTGGAAGAGAGGCCTTTGGTGGGGGCGGGGGTTGGATGGGAGAAGGAAGTGCACAAAAGGGTAAGGGTAAACTTATCTGTGCAACGTACAATGAAACACATATATAGAAATGTCACAGTGAAATGCATGTCAGAATGAAACACATTAAGTTGTACATTAAAATTTTCCAATAAAAAAATTCCCTGGAGAAGATAGGCATGACAGGAAAATACCTCAATATCTTAAAGGTCATCTATGACAGACCTACAGCCAACATTATTGAATGGAGAAAAATTGAAACCATTTCCTCTAAGATCTGGAACAAGACAAGGATGTCCACTCTCTCCTATTTTATTTAATATTGTGATTGAAGTGCTTGCCAGGGCAATCAGGCTAGAGAAAGAAATCAAAGGGATACAGACAGGCAATGAAGTGGTCAAATGAAGAAGATCATAAGGCCATGAAGCACATGAAAAAATGCAAATTATCCCTAACCATTAGGGAAATGCAAACCAAAACAACTCAGATATTCTACCTTACTCCAGTAAGAATGGCCAAGATCTATAAAACAAATAACAACAAATGCTGGTGAGGCTATGAAGAAAAGAGAACCCTGTTACACTGCTGGTGGAGTTGTAAATTGATTCAACCATTTTGGAAATCAATATGGAGGTACCTCAGAAAACTAAAAATAGGTCTACCATATGGGTCATATGGTAGACCATCTATACTTTCTCTATTTCTGTGTATGTAATGGGTCTGTTTAGATTGCTTATGCCCTCCAAGCTTAATTTTGGTAAATCATATGTGTTAATAAATTTATCCATTTCTTCTATGTTTTCATTTTTTGGGGGAATACAATTTCTCAAAGTATTTTCTGATGATTTTCTTGATTTTGTTGGTACCAGTGGTTATGATTTCTTTCTCATCTCCAATTTTTTCCATTTTGGCCTATTCTTTTTTCTTTTGGTGAGATTGGCTAGAGGAGTATCTATTTTATTAATCTCTTCAAAGAACCAACTCTTAATCTTGTTAATTTTTGGATTATCTTTTTAGGTTCTAATTTGGATATCTCTGCCTTGACCTTGATAGTTTCTTTCTGAGGAATTGGTGTGTTGTTGGCTTTCTAATGCCTTGAGATATGTCATTAAATTATTTACTAGGGCCTTCCATAACTTATTGATGAAGGTGCTCTGTGCTATGAAATTCCCTCTTAGACCTGCCTTTGCTGTGCCCCATAAATTTTGGTAGGGTATGTTCTCATCTTCATTTGATTGCAGGAAATTTTTAATTTCCCCTTTAATTTCTTCAATAACCCATGGATCATTTAGCAGTGTATTATTTCATCTGTTGTTAGGTGCCGTCGAGTCGGTATCTGACTCATAGCGACCCTCATAGGGTTTTCAGTGGCTGACTGTTTCGGGATTGCCTTGGGAGTGGATTGCTAGGCCCTTCTCCCATTTTTGTGGTGCTAGGAATTGAACTTGGGACCTCAGAGACTGTAGCACAGCACTCTACCAACTGAGCTAAATCCCAGCCCTAAAATTTCAGAGATTCTTCTTATTTTTGAGATCTAACTTTATTCTATTGTGATCTCATAAGGTACAGGGGATATTTCTACTTTTTGTATTTGTTGAGGCTATTTTTGAGTACTAAAGTGTGGCCTATATTAGAAAAAGTTCCATGTGGTGATGAGAAGAATGTGTATTCCTCATCAGTTGGATGGAATATTCTATAGACATCGTAAGTTCCAGTTGTTCTAAGGTGGAAATTAAGCTCATTGTTTCTCTGTTGATTTTTTGTTTTGATGATCTGTCTCTTGGCAAAAATGGAGTACTAAAATCTCCCATAATTATTGTGTCTGGTCCATTATGTTCCTTTACTTCCGATAAAGTTTATTTTATGAAGCTAGGTTCCCCTGCATTTACAGAATATATATTAAGTAACGTGTATTCCTGGTTGATTGTTCCTTTTATTAATATTTAGTGTCCTTTGTTTCTTCTAATTATCTTTTGATTGAAGTCTAATCTATTGAAATTACTATCAGAACTCCTGCTCTTTTTTTCTCCTTGCTTCATATATTTTTTTCTACCTTTAATTCTCAACCTTTTACAGATTTTGTTGGTTAAGTTAGTCTCTTGAATGGCACATATTGAAGATTTATGGTTTTGTTCATCCTTTTGGTCAGTCTATATCTCTTAATTGGTGAGTTAAGACTATTTACTTTGAGAGTAATTATTGAGAGATGCTTATTAATATACATCAAATTGGTACTTCTTACTAGTTTTTTATTCATATTTATTTTATTTCTTTCCTAATTTCTTCTCACATTAAATTTTCATTTCTTTGATCATTTATGTGGGGTAGTTTTACCTCTCCTGTATGTGATAGTTGGTTGAGGATCCTCTGCAGTGCTGGCTTGGTGGCTGCAAGTCATTTGAATGTGGCTATATTGTGGAATGTCTTGTATTCACCATCTATTTTGAAAGATAATTTTGCTGGATATGTAGTCTTCATTGGGAGTTATTCTTTTTCAGAGCTTAGATGATGTCTATCCAAGCTTTCCTTGCTTTTAGTGCTGTTCTTGAGAAGTCTGCTGTTATCCTGGATTTGTCTTTGTAGGTGAGTTGGTGCTTCTCCCTTGCTGCTATCGAAATGACTTCTCTGCACTCTTTAGCATTTTGATTATAATGTGTGGTGGGGAGCATCTGTTTTATTCTACTCTGTTTGGGGGTCTGAACGATTCATTTGTATAGGTGTGCAATTCTTGCCTTAGATTTGGGAAGTTTTCCTCTTATATTTCTTGCAATAAATTTCCTAATCCTCTCATGTTGTTTTCTGCTCCTTCATGGACACCTTGAATTTTTAGGTTCCATTTTCTCATTTTGTCAGAAACCTCTTGAAGATCTTGTTGATACTATTTCATCATTCATTCTCTCCATCTTGGTATGTGAGTAACTAATATCTTTTACCTGTACCTCTGTAATAGCTATCATATTTTCAGCTTCATCTGTTCTGGAGACTGAAGATTCTATTAAAACATTTATTTCATTCAACTTTCCTTGCATTTCAAGGATTGCAGTTTCTCTACTTGTTTTTTATTTTTTATTTTCTAGTTCTTTGGAGAATTTTTCCTTCAAATGAGATAGCTTCTTATTCAGAGACTCAAGAGAACTGCTGGTGGTGTCTTTGCTATCTCTTAGTATATTTATAAGCAAGGTTCTGAATTCTGATTCTTGTATCTCCAGAAATTGGGATTCACACATATTATCTGTGAAGAAGCTTTGACCTATAGGACCTTCCCATCCAGTGTGTCCTTTCACGTTAGGTGTTTTTTTCTGCTGAGGCTTGCCCGTTGCTTGGTCTGGACACGAGGTTCCATCTCCTCCATGTGTAAGGAGATTCTCCCCCTGGTGTTCCTTTGAATTGGGGTGATGATGAGTCACTGGCACTTGTCTCTCACTCCCCTGCCCCATAGTTTGCAGTTTCAATGCCCAATGTCTAGGATCTCCTGCAAACTCTGTTTTCAGCACTTCCCTCCTCAGTTTCCCTCTATCCCCTGTGTTTCCAGCCCCCAACTGGTCGACAGCCTAAACCATGTGTCTTAGGTTGTCCAATCTGTGGCACTATTACTCCACGTCATAACCAATATTAAGCGCTAGATATACCTTCTTCTCCTAGGAAACCACAGCTCATGTTGCTCTTCACTATGCCCTGGACTCTCCACCCCTCAGTTTCCCTCTCTCCAGTTCACAATTCTGAAGGAACTGGGGGCTAGGTTGGCAACCATCTCTACTTCTCTGCTGGGGTGTGAGAGGGGAGAAGAGATGGGGAAAAAAGGAAAGAAAAATAAAAAATAAGAAAAAGAAAATGGGAAAATGAAATACACTGAAATAAAAGGAAAGATAAAAAAGAAAAGAAAAAAAGGAAAGAGAGAGAGAAAAACAAAAATAGATAAAGCCTTGCACAGACATACTCATAGCCTCTCATTTGACCTCTTTGCTGGAGAGTCCTGAAGACCTCTGGTTTGACCACCTTCCCTTCTACCAAGAGCAACCAGAAACCCTCTGAGAAGGCCCTGCCATACTTCTCAGGTGGATGTCTTTGCCTTGTGCCCCACATTCTCTCCTTCCTGCCTGTTGCTTTCAAGGGAAGCCCTGCTGGGTCATTGGTCAGCTGTATCCCTACAGGTGCCTCTGCTGATATATCCGTTTTCATTCTTCTCTTGTCTAAAATTTCCTAAGTGGTGATGACAGCTTTATTTTGAGATTTCTCAGTTCTACTGCAGGGAAAGGGATTTTCCCTACATGCTCTCTCACTGAAAGCTGGCCGGGCTGGGGGGAGGGATTGCTGTGTGACACTCTCTTAGGCTGGACTAGGTTTCAGGGTGTTCTCGGTGACCCACCCTGTGGGGTGCACATCCAGTGCTGCATTGGCAGGTAGGCAGCATGACCCCTGCAGTCCTTCTGAGACTTCTGTTCCCCCCACAGAACTCATGTACCAAGGTCCTGGCTTAGACAGTGCAGCCCAAATCGCAGCAGCAGATGGGAGAGAGCTGGGCCCAATGCTGCCCTCTCCTGCACATCCTGACCCGAGGCTCACTTGCCAGTCCCATGCTGCAGAGGGCAGGATGCTATTGTGTGACTCCGAGTGGGTCTGCCCTGCACTCCTGGGTGGGACTCGTTCTCCAATGCTTTCCTATTACAAACTGTGCAGCCAGGACCTCTGCAGCAGGAGATGGTGGCATGCTGTTAGCACCAACCACACCTTCCATCCTGGACTAACTCACCAATTTCTCACCATGGGATGTGTTGCCAATGTCTTGTCAGCAGGATGTTGCTGGGCTGTCAGGACTGCATGACACAGTAGGTCCAAGCTCTAGGCTCACATATGGAATTTCCCTGGACTGCATGCTCCCCATGCTCTGTGATCAGGACAATGAGGGATCATTCATGGTGGTTTCTCTGGTGCTTCTCTACCTTGGACTCCAATCTTATTGTCCCCCAAACTGTCTCCACTATCTGTGCAGTCCATGTCATGCTGGAGGAATTGTTGGTGGGTTTCTTATTGGCTGAGTTCTGTGAAGGTGATAATTTTCTCTTCCTGCTGGAACAAAACTCTACATTTCTGATGGCGCATTCTCTCTGACCTGACACGCTGATTTCCTCACTCTTTTTAAAATTTTTCTGCAGTTGATGGTATTTACCTAACTTGTGTTTATTTGTTTTTTACCCTTGTCTCTTATCCAACCTTTCACTATATCTGACTGTTCAGTATGTGTTCTCAGCATAATTTAAGCTTTCCTATTTCTCCAAGTCTCAAGGCAGGTGTTATCTGCCTACCGTCTTCAACTCCACCCCAAAAGTATAAATTTAAAGGCAGAAAAAACATTATTTTATCTATTGCTAGTAAGGATCAGACATTTTCTTGATACATGAGAGGTGCACTCATAATAATCTTTGAAGCTAATGTTACATAAATCAACATAGACGTGTAATCAAAGAAAGCAAAAATGGAAAGAACCCAGTGTCCCATCTCTGACCTCATTGCTCTCATTTTACTTCTCCCTTCCCAGGATAAGAGGTAACTGGCTTGCATGGACAAGTCCCTCTGGGCACTTTTTAGAGTCTGACAAATGACCCATTAAAGTAAAAATGCCCCTAAGATACAGTCTGGGCAAAAATGGACAGTGAATATGTAGCGAGGAGTGTAAAGTAAATAGTACAAAGTGTTGAGAAGTTCTTTGTGCCAATTTTTTGACATCTCTTTTTAAATTCTGATGAAGTTCTAAGTTAGCAATCACAGTGATCCATGAAATGAATTAACCTGAACCCTGCTGACTTCTATCTGGTATCACTGTTTTAATTCTTATTTCAATTAAGATATAGATGAAGAACACATCAGCTCAAACATTACTTCCCAAATGTGGAGGCTGAAACATGGTTGCTTAATTTTTGTGATGTCAGATAAAATTGGTTAAAAGAAAAAAATTTGACTTTGACCATGACTCCAGGCCAGCCAGGAACATTTTTTTTATGTAACATCTGCATGTGCAGCCAAGGCTTCCTTCTTACTGACTCAAAGCTGGAGCAGCCTTGATCAGTGCTGAGGAAGCATAGGGGGTCTCTGATCCCTGTTCTTCTCTCTCCCAGAGTGCTGCAGTCAGCTGGACTCTCCCATCACCATCCTCAAGGAAGAGTGTTCTCTCCAAAGAGTCCAATTTTCAAAGGCACATACTTACAGGTGCTGTGTGACATCTTGTGTGAATGCACCCATGATTGGGGAAAATTCCAGCAGGAGTATATGGTCATTAGAGCTCCTGCAAAACTTGTTTTTTTGAGTTAGCATATATCTTAATCTCAAACATAAAAACTGTACACTTAAAAAATGTCTGAGAAATGTAAAAAAAGTATAATAGGAAATTACTCACTTATGGCATTGGGAGATGAATATTGTTGCTATCAGATGAATGTCATTATTATTTGCACATATCTTCCTTCAGTCTTCTCTTCATCCATACTGTATATGTATGTGTGTATACATATATACATTTAAAACTTTAGTATACTCCATTTTTTACCAACTCATGAATACTTTACCACATCCTTACATATCTTTCCAAATATTAGGTTTAACTGCTAATACCATACCATCATACTGATTAAATAGAATCTACTTAGCCAATCCCTAGTGATTTTTTATTTTTAACCTCTAAAAGTAGTATCATGATTTACAACTTTGTGTGTCAGTATTTATTTACATTATGATTAAGTTTTTAAAATAGATTATTGAAATTAGAATTACTGAACCAAACAATTAAATGCTCTTAAGACTATTATTAAAAGTAATTTGCACTCTGCAATTTTCCAAATTCTCACCAGCAATAGCTATTTTGATAAGTTTTGTTAACATTTTACTTAATATGAAGGGATTAACTCCTTCAAATTTATTGTCCACATATATCTCTTTCCTTGTGAACATCTTCCACTTGAATACACTCATTTCTACAAGCTGAGCAAAACAGACATCACAACATCTCTAAAAGCATGAAATGAAGATCATGGATGGCCCCCGGCTCATGGATAAACCCCATTGCCCTTCCCATCTGGGATCTGCACCCTTGCCTCATTTCTTTCACTGCCTCAGCTTCCTTAAACATTGCCAAATCCATTGTCTGTGAAGGTCAAATGGAACTGACATAGTATTTGCTTTCATTCAAATAGGCCAGCCCTGAAATACTGAGTGGAAGACAAGTTTTATTCTGCAAAGCACTATTTGTAGCACTGTAATTTGTAATCAGAGATAAAGAATAAAATGAGATTGAAAAGGGATTCAGGTGGGGATTTTTTTATTATATACTGATCAAGGATTAAATTACCCTAAACCTTTGATATTAATATTCTGAGCAAAAGGTTGACTCTGGTATAAGTCTGAGAAAAGCCTGCAATGGAAACTAAAGGAGTTTCATATTGACCTTCATGTGTGCTGATTAATGAGCATTCTCCTTCCCAAACTCTAAATCTGTGTGTCTCCTACAGTGTTCACAATCTCCTTTCATCCAGCAATCACTGCTAATCCTGTCTTCCACTCTCCACTGCCTCAGATGGGACAAAATAAGGATTTGCTTCTCCATTATTCCTTGGGGTATGCTACACTCCAAACTCCAAGGCAATAAAATATGAAATAAGGTCTAAGCCAGGTTTGAATGTGTGAAGTTGTGTCTCAAAAATAACTGTGGTTAGCTGAAAAAAGTTGGATGAAATAACCGCATCCCTCCATGGTGAGACTCCCACCTAAGAGGCCTCATGCTCAGGGCAGAGGTAAACACATGCAAAGTATTCAGGTTTGTCATGGATGAGGGGGGCTAGAATTTCCACCAGTAAGAATAAAATTCTGATTCTCATCCTTATTCCTGTACTCTAAATCATAATCACATAACCATGGTGACTTAGGCACATACAAACTTTCAAAATTATTTTTTTATGTTTCTATTTTTCTCAATCTTTTTAGTAAGATTATTTCTGTTCCCATTTCCTAGCTCTTCTACTACACTAAAATCATGGGTCCACTTTTTGCACCCTTAATAAGCTTCCAAATTACTTACAGGAGAACAAAAAATATATAATAAAATATTGTTGCTGACCTCAAACATGTGATATCCTAGATTCATACACACAAATGCTTCCCTGTTTGTTTCTGAAGACTTCCAATGTATACAAATAAAGGTTCTTGATGACTTATTTCTTCATCAGACTCTATGTAGTTGGAACTTACTCCCTTCCAACATAAAAAGGATGATTTTTGAATGTGAATGATCATAAATTGCTGGGCCTTCATTTCTTGGTAAATAATCTTTTATTTTATTTTATTTTATTTTATTTTTTGTGGTACTACAAGGTACTACAAAGTACTACCAAGTACTACAAGGGCTTCTTGCTTACCTGTTTTGCAAGTTCTATACCACTGAGCTGCACCCCCAGCCCATTTATTTTTTGAGACAGGGTCTTACTAAATTTTGAAACTTTTTTTTGAGACAGGGTCTCTCTAAATTACTCAGACTGCCTCTGGGCTCAAACTTGCAATCCTCCTGCCTGTGCCTCCTGAGCCACTGGGATCACAGGCCTGGTTCCAGGTAAATCATCTTCTAAAGTACACTTACAGCACAAATACCCATGCCCTTTGGTATTAAAAACAAAGTTGTCTTAACCCATAACTGCCTTTCAAAATGTCTTAGTAGAAGATGACACAATAGAATACATGTTGCAGCAAATGCTTTCTCTGATGGAAGAACTGGAGTCATTTGAAATGACTTTTGAGCAAGGATCTGATGTTATAATGTATTGGACACCAGTAGCTCAGTATTTTAAGGTAAATTTAACTGAAGTGTTTCAAACATACATAAATGCATATAAAGCATAAGTGTAAAACTTGATGGATTTTTAAAAGTAAACATTAAAAAACCACATTACTCACACTTTAGCATTCCCTCTTATGCTGCACCTACATACTCATAATCTATAATCACCTTCCTAAACAGTACCCATTTGCATGTTTTCTCTTACTATTTTTCCTGACTTGGAACATAAAAGGAAATATATTAGATATTTCTGAGTACTAATTTGTTTTCAGATTTGGCATCTATGAACATAAGTATATAATGTTACCTTTCTTATAATGTCATAACTGATTTTTATAGCATTGTTGTTGTCTTCTTATGAAGTACGTTGACAAGCATTTCTCTTTTTCTATTTTCTGGCAGAATTTGTGTAAGATGTTGTTGTTAGGTGCTGTTGAGTCAGATTCAACTCATAGCAACCCTATGTATAACAGAACTAAACACGACCATAAACCATGCCATGCACATGATCTTTTAATGTTTGAGCCCATTGGTGCAGTCACTGTTTCTTCTCATTTTCAGTCATGTTACTTTAGCAAATGGAAGTCCTAGTGGCTTTACTCCATTCCCATCATTAAAGTCAACTCTACTTTGAGAAGGCAACTCTTCCCCAGTTGTTTATTGAATGCCTTCATCCTGGGAAGCTCATTTTCCAGTACTATATTTGACAGTGCTTCTCTACTATTCATAGGGTTCCCAATGGCCAATTGTTTTGGGAATGGGCTGCTGGGCCCTTCTCCCTAGTCTGTCTTAGTCTGGAAGCTCAACTGAAATTTGTCCACCATAGGTGGCCCTGCTGGTATCTGAGATACTGGTTGCTTACCTTTCAGCAGCACAGCAACATGCCAGCCCCCATAGTACAAGAAGCTGACAGACGCGTGGAAGTTATGTAAGATAGTTATTACTATTTCGTTGTATCTATGGAAGAATTCACTAGTGAATTTCCAGAGTTTCCTTTCTAGAAGGTGTTTGAAGTTATATATTCAATTTCCTTTGAAAAAAAAGTGAGATTTCATGCCTCTTGTATCAGAATGATGAAGATTGCATTCAAAAAGGTTGTCAATTTCTTCTGTTTTCACTAGTAAGTTTTTAAAAGATTTTTTTAGTATTTTAATATCAATAGGATATTTAATGATGTCCCTTTTTCAACCTGTACTTGAGCTATGTGAATAAGATCTTCTCTTTAATTATTATAAAATGTTACTATTTTTCAGTAGTAATGTCCTTGCCTTAAAAACTATCTAGTCTTTTATTGGTATATTATTTTTAATTTCAGTATGTGGGGGGTTAATCCACAACACTCCCCCACTGAGCCACATCCCTAGCCTCTTTTTTATTTTTTATTTTGCAACAGGGTCTCACTAAATTGTGTAGGATGGCTCTGGCCTCAAACTCACAATCCTCCTGCCTCAGTCTTTTGAGACCATTGAATTACAGGTTTGTATACTGGCACCCCACTTTTATTAGTAATCCTACCAGAACATTTTTGACCAGTGTTTGTGCAGTCTATCTTTTTCTATCATTTAACTCCTAATTTCTGTGTCTTTATATTTAAGTTATTCTATTAAGTTGTCAATGCCTGCAACCATAGCACTGTGGCATCCAATCATCAGATCTCAGAAGCTAAGCAGGATCAGGCCGTTAGTACTTGGATAGGAGACTGCCTGGGAATACCAGGTGTGTAGGCTTGGGAGAAGAAGCTAGCAACCTACTCCCAAATAACAATCAGCCATTGACATCCCTATGATTAGCAGAGAAGCATGACAATAGTGTTTTGACTGTTGTATAAGTTGTATAAGTCAGACACCAACTCAATGGCACCTAACAACAATAATTTGTTATTTAATTCTATACTTTTTCTTTCTTTCTCTCCTTTTTTGATTTCCTTCAGATCAGTGAACAGTTCTGTTTATTGTTATACTTTATTTATTCAGTAGTTAAATTTTTAATAATTCTTTTGTTGGTTTCCTTTAAGATTAAAATATGCTTCCTTGCCTTACTAGAATTTGCTTTAAATTATTACTTTCACACTTCTCAGACATTGGAAAGTTCTTGGAATAATACAATTCCCTTTACCTTTCTTCAGTATTTTGTATGTTTTCCTGTTTCTAAATTTTGCAAATATTTCAAACATCACAGGGAGCATAATTATGATTATGTAGAATCAACATTCATTTATATTTAAACACATATTTACCTTCTTTGGTGCCTTTGCTTCTTAGCTTCATTTTTTTCCATCTGGAATCACTTTCCTTCTGCCCGAAGAATTCCCTTTAATATTGCTTTTAATGTGCTTCAGCTGGCAATAATTATCTCTTATTTTTTTGTCTGAAGAATATCTTAATCTCACAATACATTTTGAAATATCTTTTCTTCTGATATAGGCTTCCTCGTTAGCAATTCTCTTTTGGCACAGTAAGATGCCATTCCATTTTCTGCTAGTTCTCATCAATTCTGTTGAGATGTCTGCAATCAAGCTTATTATTGTTCCTTAGAAGGCAACACATATTCTTTTCTCTGCTTGCCTTTAAATTTGTTATTGGTTTTTAACTCTTTTACTATAATGTTATCCACACATAGTTGTCTCTCTATTTGATTTGCATTTGCTTCATCTCTTGAGGCTATAGCCTACTAACATTTTCCAACTTTGGAAATTCTTATCCAACATCTCTTCAAATATTGCTGTTTCTCTCTCTCTCCCTCCCTCTCTCTCTCCCTCCCTCCCTTCCTCTCTCTCTCCTCTCCTCTCCTCTCCTCTCCTCCACCCTCTTCTCTGCTTTTTCTTTAAAGACTCAAATTGCATACATGTTAGATTATTTAAATATGTTCCAAATATCTCAAATTTCATTGCTACATTTTTCATCTTCTCTTCTTTTCATGTGTAGCAAAAATATTAATGCAATGTCCTTATGCCTGAGAACTTGTAGTGCGTTCTCGTTGACTTTCAGCTATCACTATTAGAAGGTTTTTCTAACACAATATTTTTCCCTGGCACTGAAGAAAGCCACATTATCAAATATATTGAATTCTACAAATGTTTGGAAATTAATCTCTACTAGAAATACTCCTAAATAATGACTCTTGGGTATTATTGTATAAGTATCTCAACTCTCATGCCTCAGATGGATTGATTCTAAAGGAAGTATATTGTACTCTTAATAAATAGTAGTAATCTCCTATTATCTATAATTGTTACGGCTTAATAGCAAACCCATTATTGGCTGCCTCCCCTTCCTAGAATCTCATACTGGCCATTGGTGAACATGGTAGTAATAATTCCTGGCAAGCTACAGTATCACAATCACCATTTTCCTTGGTGAGAATTTGGCCTTTTTGTTTGCTGAGAGTGAAGAGGATTTGAAACTTTTGCTCATGAAGAACAAAGTGCACAGTCTTCAGTATGGACTGTGCCCCAACATCTAGAAAACAAAAATCCTTACAAGTGGATCAATAAGCAACTTCATGATAAGTGGAGAAAAGACTGAGGTTGCTCAAGATTTTGGTTTACATGGTTCTACAATCAAAACTCACAGAAGCAGCAGTCAAGAAATCAAAAGACATATTGCATTAGGAAAAGCAGTTGCAAAAAATTTCTTTAAAGGTTTGAAAAATAAAGATATCACATAGAAAACAGAGTTGCACCTGACTCATGCCATGGTATTTTGAGTTGCATCATGTGTTTGTGAAAGCTGGACAATGAAAATGGGATACAGGAGAGGAACTGATGCTTTTGAATTATTGTGCTAGAGATGGAGTATACCACAGGCTGCCAAAATAACCAACAGATCCGTCCTAGAAGAAGTGCAACCAGAGTCCTTTTTGGGAGTAACGACAGCTAAATCATATGTATTTTGGACAGTTTTTCAGGAGAGACCAATCCCTGGAGAAGGACATGATGTTCAGGAGCATAGCAAGATAACAAAAAAAAAGGAAAATCCTCAACTAGATGGATTGACACAGTGACAGTAACACTGGGCTTAAACATAAAAAAGATCATGTGCCTGGCATAGTGCTTCATTCTGTTGTACGTAGAGTCGGACCCAACTTGACAGTACCTAACAACAACAAACAACAATTTGGCATTGGATGTAGGTAGAAAAGTAAATACTCTAACACTTGTGAGACACAGCAACTATAAGTATTTTGGGTGGGTTGATTGCTGTTAAGTGAATTCAGTGCACTTAATGAAGAAAATTACAGGTTTGACCTAGCTGAGCATGAAATCAGGGACCAGTGTGGAAGTCAAGACCTCTATGGAAGTATTTAAAAGACTCTTGCTCCTCAGCTGAAAGAAAAACCTTTTAAACCAAGTCAATTCTCTAACTGAGAGTGTGACAGAGTTATAAAGAAGTCTTAATCTGTTAATGCCCAAATTATTTCTTTTTGGACTACTACTATACTTTTTAAACATGTAATATCTTTTACCTTTCTTTGAGTCTCTGTGAGAAAAAAAAGTCAATTTTTTTCTTACTTATTTTTTAAAAATGTGCCTTATAGATAGGACTTTATAGAAAAATTTAACTACTGAGTGTAAAGAGGTTAATCTACATCCCTGGAACACATCTTTTCCTAATATCAAGTAACAGATGAAGAAAAACTTACACATCACCTCTTTGGATGGGAATATACAGCAGATGCATGGAAGCCTGAAACACCTAGACTCAGGTGAGGCCATTTTTTCTGCAAGAGATCAATGTCCTCTCCCATCTGGAAACTGAGCAGAGTCCTCATAGTACAAGGAACATACCTTGTCAGATGGTACTTGTCTTAAGTTTTATTCTTCTCTTCTCATGACTCTGTTCCAATAACTAGGGTCAAATCTCAGTATGATCTGCTTTGACTTAACTGCATGACTAAACAGACTGTTCACTAAAAGAACTAGAGGTCATTGCTAGTGCACACCCACATGTAGAAAGAGGATTTATTTGCTTTTGAACTTCATTTGTATTAGGAGTTCCCTGACTGAGATACACTCCTCTTCAACTTATATCTTAGCTCCGTAGAAATCAAGGCAAAGAGTGAATCATGATTGATGACATAGCCATCATTGTGTGCTTGAAGGAATCACTCTCAAAGGGATGAGAGCTCATGAGAAAATGAACTTCGTGTGGGATCCTAAGTTGATACAATCAGTGCCTGGAATAGGGCCTGCCAGGTAGCAAACATTTGATTGATATTTGCTAAATGAATATCAATTATCAGTATGCCAAAAAAATGTGCTTCACCTACAGGGTCTTTATAAGTTAGAGGTGCAATCGAACTCAGAATGACACCTCTGAAGAATTTTTATTTCAAAATGCAGACATGTTTTATATTTGGCCACTTCCCATACAAGCCTCTGTGACAGTCGTGGATATTATAGTAAACTATAGTGAGGAAAAGGAAACGTGAATGAAATTAATGCAGCCTGGGCCTACAGCTTATTGATTCAGAACAGGTTTAGTTACAACTTTCCAATGACCATAAATAACAAATACAGCCTCTAAAAGTATTCTCAGAGAGTATAGACTCATTTTCTTAAAAACATTTTAGATATTATACCTTCTTGTATAATTACAACATCTCTAAAAGAACTTCAGAATTTTAATTGCTTAAAGGTTATAGACAAAAAGCTAGGTAATTGGGAAGTTTTTTTATAGCATGATTTATTTATAATTTCCAGGAAGAGAGAAGAAACCAAAAAGTAATTAAAATGGTGAAGGTCGAAGGGATAATTCTCTCTCCTATATCTTCAAAAGCAAAACAAAAGAAGGTGAAGAATAATACAAAAAGTAAAATAAAATAAAGCATTGGTAGAAGCTATTAGGGTCATGGGCTTCCAAGAGAAAAATCATACTAATGGTTAATTAAGCCAAACTTTTCACTATAGAAAATGCTGTCAGGGAGGGAGAATTAAAAAATAACATCAACTTCAGGTTGAGGATAAGTTGTAAGAAAGGAAAATAATGCTTCTAAAATACTCAAAACCACTTAGGGAGTGTAACAGTGACATAAATAC
The DNA here is from genome assembly GCA_007922755.1 of Pedetes capensis. NCBI lineage: Eukaryota > Metazoa > Chordata > Mammalia > Rodentia > Pedetidae > Pedetes > Pedetes capensis. The sequence goes on from VMDO01023586.1 coordinate 16,082, forward strand.
CATTGCTACTATGAAAGAATTCATAGTTTCCAAATATCACTAGGAAGTCCTCAAAATTGTCTATATATAAGTTCATGGCCCATAAATGATATGTTTTTGTAGGAATACTAGATTCTATAAACCAGTAGCTTTTGCAGAATAAGGTCCTTGCCAACACTTCATTTTCTCCATGATCAAATCTTATTCACCTCATGACTACACATTCCAAACCAGAATTTCTCTCCAACATACAGAATCAATTTCTGAGAAGTGTATGTGAATTAGTATATGCAAACATGCCTATGCATGAATTAATCTATTTTCAGAGATTGTAAGAGAAGTAACCGCTGTGAGAATTACCAAACAAGATACGTTCAGGCCACGGGGAATTTGTTCCTGGATCTCCCGGATCACATTATACCAGTCCTTTATACAAAATAGTGTAGTATTTGCATAGAACCTAAGCACATTCTCCCACATACATTAGTAATTTTTCTAGATTACTTATCATACATAGTGTGATGTAAATGCTAAATAAATATTTTTTAGACTGTACTGGGTAATAAACAATGATAAGAAAAAGGCCTGTACATGTTCAATTCACATACAATGTTTATTTCAAATATTTTCACTCTGAAGTTGGTTGAATTAATAAATATGGAACCTGTGTATGCAAAGGTCTGACTTTATAAAATTCAGACATCATTCTACAGGACTGCATCAATACTTTGTATCATAAGACTGCCTTGCAAATCATTCAGAGGTAACTAATATCAGGATAAGAAATCAAGCGAGGCATGCTGGCATATTCTGTTAATCCCAGCACTCAGGGCACTCAGGAGGCTGAAGCAGAAGGAGCTTGAATTTGAGGCTAGATGCCAGCCTGGGCAAGAGAACAAGACCTTGTCTCAAAACAAACAAACAAAAGATCATTCAATCTACCATGGCATGTACTGATGATATTCCTTAGGTACTGTGGCAAACAGCTTAGGCACTAAAATAGTTTAATTACATCAATATTACTGAATAAATTAGATAAGAGTTGTGTTATTACTGCAGAAATTATAATATATGACTACTAATAAATGAGATTTGAGATCTGTATTTGTTACTTTATGCATATTATTTCCTTTGAACCTCACAACAAATGTTAATCTAAAGCATTTATCATGGAATATTACTAAATGTTTAATATGACATTGTCATTGCCATTATTATTAAGATGTAGACTGAGTAAAACAATTTTATATAAGATTGATAAAGAATTAGTTTTCTAGGTGAAAATTTTGAAAAGTCTATGTCAACTTAGAATAGGATTGAATTTAATGAAAGTTGAACATTCATTGGCAGAGTTGTTACTAGGTGCCATTGAGTCGGTATCCAATTCATAGTGACCCTACATACAACAGGCGTAACACTATTGTCAGTGCTTCTCTGTTGTTCATAGGGTTTTCAATGGCAGACTGGGAGAGTAGTAAATGTGTAGTTGCCTGTTAAAAAAAACAAAACAAACAACAAAAAAAAAACCATTGACCTTAGATCAATTTCTTTTTTTCTTTTATTGTGGTAAGAATACTTAATATGAAACCTACCCTCTGCTATTACCTGAATGCTATGGTCTCCTAAATTCATATAATGAAATAATACCCCTGAAAAGGGCTGGGATTTAGCTCAGTGGGTAGAGCGCTGCGCTGCAGTCTCTGAGGCCCTGAGTTCAATTCCTAGCACCGCAAAAATGGGAGAAGGGCCTGGCAGTCCACTCCCAAGGCAATCCTGAAACAGTCAGCCATTGAAAACCCTATGAAGGTCGCTATGAGTCGGATACCGACTCGAGGGCACATATCAACAACAACAACAACAACAAACCCCTGAAAAGTGCTGTTATTAGGACACAGGGACTTTGGAGCAGTACATAGGGTGTAGAACCCTGAATAGTGGGATTAATGCCCTTTAGAATGCACAAAGGAGCTCTTTGGTCCCTCCCCCTATGTGGGAACACAGAGAGAAGGTGCCATCTATGAATAAGAAAAGGAGCCCTCACCAGACACTGAATCTGCCAACCACTTGATCTTGAACTTCATAGTCCAGAAAATAAATAAATGGGAAATAAATTTCTATTGTTCATAAGCCAATGTATGTTGGAGAGAAATTCTGGTTTGGAATGTATAGTCATGAGGTGAATAAGATTTGATCATGGAGAAAATGAAGTTTTTGTTATAGGCCCCTAGTGGGCTGACGCATTCTCCAGACAGTTTTCAATGCACAGTCAGGTACCACTGACTTAAGTCCCATGCTTTGCAGCAGATCTCCAGAGCTTATTCCTCTTCTGTTTTGTTTTGTTTTCAGACAGGGTCTTGCTAAACTACACAGACTGCCTCTGGTCTCCCACTTGCATTCCTCTTGCCTCTGCCTCCCAAATTGCTGGGATTACAAGTGTGCCCCATCACAGCCGGCTGCTTAATCCTCTTCTATAACCCTGTGCTCATTAAACAACCACTTTCCATTTCCTCCCCCAGTCACTGCAATAACCATTCTGCTCTCTGTTCTGAGTTCACTGTGTTAGAAACTGTATTTAAATGAAATTATACAATATTTGTCATTATGTGCATGGTTAATTTCACTTAACACAGTGTCCTTTGGGTATATCCATGTCATAGCATGTGACAGGATTCCTTTCATTTTTAAGGCCAAATAGTATTCCATGGCATTTATATACCACATTTCCTAACGCATTCAACCATCAGTAGGCATTTAGGCTGCTTTGATATCTGGGCTACTGTAAATAATGCTGCAATGAGCGTAAGAAAGATACTCAAAAATAGAATGACCATGTGACTCTAGTCTTAGTCTGGATACATACCCAAAAGAATTACAATCAGGATTTTAAAATTAATTTCACAGAAGATGCAGGAAAGACTGCACATGTTGCAGAGGCCATGTAGGTAAGAAGGAGTAGATTTAGAGTTCAGACCCATTCTGCTCCAGTCTAGCATGCACTCGTGAATTTAAAGCATTAGTGAATGTGTTAGAAATAGATAACATATACGATTTTTTGTCATTTTTAAAGACATTACTATAACAAAATGAAATTGTTAGAAAATAAGTTTGCAAGGCTCATTTCAACATGAGTAAAAAATGAAAATACACAGGTTAGATAGATGATAGATGTGACCATATACATATATATAAACACATTGTGTGATTCTATTATGCTGGCATAAGGGACTGCCAATGTGGAAGAAAAAATTGATCACTCACTGCATATTATGTTCTAGATTGGTATGATGTTAAAACTTAGTAACAAAAATTAAGAAAGTATTTTCAAGATGAAGAAGAACATTTAAAAATAGTGGGACAGATCAGATTGGGGCAAGATGTCATCAGTTTCAATTCCTTCATTCCACAGGATGAATTAGACCCTTACCGCATGCCATTCTCCTAAATTCTAGGGATATGGTACGGCCGAAATACACTGCACTGTTTATAGACTTTATATTCTACTGGAAGAAAGGCAGATGACCAATAAAACAACTCAGAAAAAGTGTGAAATGGTTCTTAACACTAAAGAAAACAAAAAGTGAGCAAGAGAGCAGGATGGGTGGGGTTTTCCTGAGATGGGTGAGAGAATCAGCTCTGCCATGGGGCGCTGGAGCGGACAGCTGAGCACAGCGGGGCGCATACCACCCTGGCGGCGGGGCAGGACCACTCCAAGCCAGAAGAGCAGCTCAGGAGGCCATCCTTATGCAGGACCTCGAGCCCCAGGTGGGAGGCGGGGGTGGCTGGCCCAGTACAGACAAGGAGAAAGCGCAGCCGCCCTGTTTTAATGCACGTGCGGTGCATAGCGACCCACGACTCCCTACCTTTCTGAGTCATCCAAGTCCTTTTCACAGCACTGTTTTGGCAGCAGGACTGGCTGTCCTCGAAGACCTCCTCACATGGCTCTGCACAAAGAGGAAAATGAACCTTCTCTTTCTTTCAATCCCAGGGAACTCAAGGGCAAGCCGCATGCTCTCCGCCAGCACAGGGCTGCAAGACTGGTGAAGGGCTTCGGTCATTTTGCGTGCTTTCTGGGGCAGTGTCTGACTTACCTCAGAGTCCCAGCTCCAAAGAACTGGCCCGGGCTTCCGTGGGGTAGGAGGAGACCAGCGTGAAGTGCAGTGGGGACCCCAGAGCACTCGACTCTAACCTAATAGGACGCTCAGCTGGGCTAGAGTACATTGTTTTCTCTCCGTGCTATTGCCCCAACACAGGCAGGGACACGTGCATGCGCGCGCGCACAAACACACACACACACACACACACACTCACACACACACAGATGCGCACACACAGAGAGATGCTCACACACAGAGACGCACGCGCGCACACACACACACACACACACACACACACACACACACACACACACACACACACACACTTCAGTTTGGCAACTACTGGAATAATAGAAAAACAGAGCAGACCTGATAGGAACACCACAGATGGGAGTTGCGCTCACTGTGATGACCATGGGCTTCCAAGGTAAGGACAGATCCAGGAGGTAGAGCACAGCGTCCATGAGAGGCAGAACTGTGGTGGCCCTGGATCCTCTGGAGACAACCACCACACACCCCGACTATTGGTTTGGTGAAGGGTGTCATGGGATGGCCAGGAAAGTAGCAGATGGGTCCTAGGAATAATGTAGAGCATGTTGTTGTTGTTGTTGTTGTTGTTGTTGTTGTTGTTGATGATGATGATGATGTCACTGTTGTTGTTGTTGTTGTTAGGTGTCCTCAATTGAGTCGGATCGGATGTGACTCCTAGCGACCCTCTTGTACACAGAATGAAACACTCCCCAACACTGGGTTATGCTGAGCACTATGTCAGTGCTTCTCTGCTATTCATACAGTTTTCAATGACATATTGCTTTTTGAGAGTAGGTTGCCATGTCCTTCTCTCAAGCTTACAGCAGCTGGTGTTCTCAGGTGGTCTCCCATCCAAGAACTAAGCTTCCAAGATCAGGAAGGATCAGAAGATATCATGCCATGGCTGTACAGACTAATGTAGAGCATAGACAGAGAAAAATGACCAGCAGAAATCCACCTATCCTGGAAATTATAATGGAATACTGATTATCAGAAGCTGCAGACAGGAGAGGAAAGTTCTACTGGCTATTCAGAGAGAAACTAATCCCAGATTCAGGGATGTTCATCATAGACTACCTAAGTCAACAACCTACTACATAGAGTTCCCTTAGCCCTGCAAAGCTGTGAAAAGCCCTGGTAGGGTTACAGCTGGTAAGACCTAAGTAATACCTTATGGAAGTAAGCATCTTGTCCAGGATAACAGAAGGAGACTCCCCAGGAAGCACCCTCCCCAGGATGCCCTTCACTTCACACTCCTCCTTGTTCTATAATAAGGGGACAAGTGTATCACCCCTACTTCCAGCTTTCTTTTGGTGCATCAGCCCACTTCTGGTGCTATAACAAGATGCCTGAGGCTGGGTAATGCTTAAAGAAAATTGGTCTATTTAGCTGACAGTTATAGGGAATCATGAGCATGGGATGGCATCTTCCAGGCTCTGGCAAAAGCCTCATGGTACATGATGCCTCAATGACAGGAATGTAGGAAGCCAGAGACCAGGGAGCAGCCGGTCTTTCTCTTTTCATAAGAACCCACTCTTGCAAGAACTCCCACAAGGCCTACATTAATTTCTTCCATGGCTAGTGCCCCTAATGATCTAACCCACTCCCACTAGGCTCTACCTCTTAAAGGTTCTGGCACATCAACTCTTCCACACTGAAGACCAAGCCTCCAGGTCACAAATCCTTGGAGAAGAAATGACACCCCAACCCTAGCACCTGACTTCAGGAAATAGACCCCAGAGTAAGTAAGAGAATGAGAAAAGGGGACCCAGACCAAAAAGTGTTCAGAACCAGATGGGTCACAACCAAAGAGCCAACTGGAAGCTACTAGCAAGATTGTTGCCAGAACTACTGTCACGTACATGGTGTATAATTCTAATCATTCTTAAACTTGGCCCTCTTCCAATAGAGAAGAGAGCTTCCCGCACCATTTTTGATAGGAAAATGATCAAATGTGGGGTACTTTTGGAATTTTGAGTTTATTCTCAATATAATTACAAACCCTTTAAACATCAGCATATGTTTTTTGATTGATTTTTGAGAGTGGGTTGCAGGGTCCTTCTCCCAAGCCTACAGCACCTGGTGTTCCCAGGCAGTCTCCCATCCAAGTAGTAACCAGGCCCAACCCTGCTTAGCTTCTGAGATCTCACAGGATCGGATGCCACAGTGGTACAGCTGCAGGCAATGGAGGTGGAAGGGCATTTTAAATCTCTGAGTGCATAGGAGCATTTGCATTTACTTTCAGAGCTTGCAGATAGCGCGTTAAGTTCCAACATGGAGGAAGGTGGGGGAGTCCCTAGAGGCCCTGCTGCCTTTTCTCTGGAGGAGCTATGGCCCAGTCTGTGTAAGGCCTACCTACATCGGCATGCCTGCATCTTTATGTTTCTACTAAAACGGTATGAAAAACTCAAGAAACCAGGAGATGGAAGCCAGAGAAATTTTTTCCTATTTTTTATTGCTTGTCAAATTGACAATAAACAACACTATCATGTTATATATAAATTTTTTGGCCCTCTTCCTGAAAAGAAGCACCTACTCATCCCAACACTCCTCACCCCAGATCTTATCCTCAGTGCCTGGGAACAAATGACAGCAGAAGAGACCCTAATCTCACAACAGAGGCTCCTCCAGCTATGCCCACCTGCAGTCATAGAAGGAGAGGAAGAGGTGTTCTGGCCCATTGAGTCACATTTCCTGGGGCAAAAATGATGGGCACCTGGTGAAATTCAATTATATTCTCTGCCTAAGATAAAATCCAATTATAGCCTCTGCTGGATGGTGAGATCCCATCACAGGCTCCTTTTGCTTCATTTAAGAAACAAAGAGATTAGCCTACCTATAATGTATTTATAGAGGCATATATATTTTTTAAAATAAGGGCCTCAAGAAGATTTGCATTTGTTAACTATGTTCTCCCTGCACAAATCTTCACCCTTCTTAACTCTTAAAGTGTTAGCGACTTTGACTGACCTTATTAAGAGTAACAGTCACATTCCATTTGACTCCCCATTCCTCTAAGAAAGGTTCATCAAAACAAAGGCAACTCTTTTAGAAGGAGCTCTTGCACTGGTACCAAAAAATCACACCAAACCAGAATGGCAAATGCCAAGAAGGCAAAATGAAATTTTAAGGAAGTAGGTAGACTCCAGAACAGATTGATTTTTCCTGAAACTCACAGATTCCAGTCTATTAAAAAAGTAAATAAATGACAAAGAATGCAGTAACTGTCATTATCTGACATTAGCCAATTGGCTTTTATTCTGTTGTTCCAGGTCCCTGTTCCCACATTACAAAACCCCTGTTCTGCTAGTGTGCAAGGGAGAGTACATTCTATTTTGTGGAATGGAAGCCACCTAGATTCTTATGCCATGAATAAAAACCAATTAGATCTACAAGAAAATTTGTTGTAGTTTCACCTTTTCACAATGACAAATGATACCCATGTATTGTCGGGAGTGTGAGTCTCAGGCATTGTCTGAGAAGTCTCTCCAGGACCTACCCTACACAGCAATCTTTCCTTAATTAGTTAGAAGACAGGCATTAAGAACATGGTAGACTCACCAACCCAAGTATTTGAAAAGGAATATATTAAGCTGTCCATCTGATGATGCATACCCAATTGTATCTCATATATTTCTTGTGATAGTTGATCATTTTGCTCTTCATTAACCCTTCAACAAATACTGTGTATTATACGAAATAATGTACAGTAATGCACAGAAATAAAAATTTTCTATTAAGATTTCTATAGAAATAATTCAAAATTCATGACCATCTGGGTCTACCCATGTATGATTACCATAAGGAAGGTGTGATTCATTTTAAAGTAATATTTCCCTCCCTGAATCTTGAAATTCCACAAGAAATAACACATTCTATCTTTCTATAAATTTGGGGGCTTTCTACATGGTAAACTATGATAAATTTGCACTGTATTTCTTTTATGATAATAATAATAATAAAAAGATCTGGGGAAGTATATTCCCTAGAGGTCAAATAACAAAACACATGATATATAAAATAGAAATATAAGAAGAGGTAATACTAAAAGTGAACTTTATGAGAATAACAAATTTTTAATTTGTTGACCATACTTGTAAAAAATATTGCAGTTATGTAAGTTATTTCTGAGCTTTATAATCACGTTTTTTAAAAAAGAAAAATTAACTAAGCATAAATATTAGCAACATTCCACTTAGGCAAAATATTTATCAAGCAAAAGATCGTCAACTCAAAATTTTGGTTGATTCTAGAAAATACAAAACAAATATGATCTGGTGATTATTTCTTTTGTAATAATGTCACATAAAATTAAGATTTAAATTTTAAGAGAAATGTTCTTATATTTCTATTACATTTCAAGACAGTATTAAAGGTTAAGTATAAGATTAGTGCGGCTCTAAGTCTATTTTTTGTCTCTTTTCAGATTCTGAAAAAGAATAACATCAACTAAGTATTTCTAATTTTATTAAACCTACTTCAATAAGGGTAGAGCGCTGCGCTGCAGTCTCTGAGGTCCCGAGTTCAATTCCCAGCACCGCAAAAATGGGAGAAGGGCCTGGCAATCCACTCCCAAGGCAATCCCGAAACAGTCAGCCATTGAAAACCCTATGAGGGTCGCTATGAGTCGGATACCGACTCGACGGCACCTAACAACAACAACAACAACTTCAATAAGAAAAAATATTACTTTAACAGAAGACACTTAGCAATGTCTCAGAAGAGGAAGGTCAAGGGAGGATATTTTCAAGGTTTGGAGTCACATTGATTTTTCTTTTTTTTTCAGGATTGGAGAGTTGAACCCTGGGCCTCATGCATCCTTTTATGCAAGCGTTCAACCACTGAGCCATACCCGCAGCCCATTTTTTACTCTATATTTTGAGACAGCCTCTCTTTAAGTTGTGAAGGCTGCCTCTGGCCTCAAACTTGCAATCCTCCTGCCTCTCCCTCCTGAATTGCTGCAATGAAAAGCATGAGTCACTGCACCTAGCCATGCTGAAATTTTTAAAGGAAAATTTCAATGAAACTATCTGGTCCAAATTAAGGAGATTTTGCAGTTTAGTAATCTATAATTAGTGAACACAGAGAATCGTATGTCTTGAAGCAAGCCTTAATTAACTACTGTGTGATATGTGGGCTATTTGTTGAGGTGAGCAATTCTTTATGCTGATAATAGAGGTATTTAACCAGACATCGCTTCCAAATGCATATCATCTGTTTTAAAGTCCTATTCCAAACTCTTTCTAGGAAAATGTGGTTAATGCTGGCTCTTACCAAAGATCCCTGGCAATTATTCAATGGACAAAAGAACCTCCCTTCTGGGTGTGACATGATAGAAAGTTGCATTGCCTGTCTGTCTTGTGCTAGTGTTTGCCAACTAAAATGGGAGTCAGAGGCTGCCCACCTACCTTATTAACTCATTTTTTTTTTTCACTATAAGAGTACTACACTGTGTAGAATCCAAACGAAATTGTGTACAACTCTAGAATCACTTTATAATTTATTTTGCCAATATATTTTGCAAACTGTAGGTATCTACTGAAGTCATTTAAAGAAATATTAGAAAAGCCTTGGAAATTATTTAGAAGGAAGGCACAGCATACAGAAAGAAGTTTGGACACAATGAAGTTGTGCTTAAAGGTAACTTTATAGTTTAAATGCCTACACTAAAAAAGAAGCAAAGTCTCATATAAGCAACCTAATCTTCACCTTACAACTCTGAAAGAATATTAATTACACCTAAAACAAGCCAAAGGAAAGAAGTATTAAAGTATGGAGTAAAAAATAATAAATTAAGTAATAAAAAACAAGAAATTAAAGGAAATAGAAAGCGGGTGCCTTAAAATGATCAATAAAATTGGCAAACTTTTAGCTAGGATGACCAAGACAAAAAGAGAGAAGATTCAAATTACTCAAATCATTTACTGCAGAACTTATAGGCATTCCCACAGGTCTTACAGAAACAAAAAGGATCATGAGGGAATACTACAAATGATTGTAGTTAGATAATTTAGATGAAATGGGAGAATTCCTAGAAAAACACAAACAACTAATGACCAATAGAGAAGAATTAAAATACTATATATTCTCTAACCCAACTCATACTATTTCATCAGTTTTAGAGGGCTACAAAATCAAATGCAGATTAAAATTCTTTGTGGACTGGATTCGACATTTAGAGAAGTCTCTGGTATGAATCCAATATGCACACTATTCAAATCTACACCTGATTTTGTGGTCCTTTAAACCTGTTAAAAGGATATGGATTCGATTTGAGAATATACTATATGGTATCTGAATAGATCTATAACAAAGAAAAGATTAAACTAGCAATTTTTTTCCATTACTGGGGTGTTGAACCCAGGGCCTCGCACTTGCATGCTTTACAAATGCTGGACCACTGAGCTGCACCCCAGCCCTTTATTTTTTTATTTTTTATTTTTATTTTTTCACTTTTCTTTGAGACAGGGTCTTGCTAAATTACACAGACTGACTCTGGTCTCGAACTTGCAATCCTCCTACCTCTGCCTCCCTAGCCACTGGGATTATAGGTGGGCATGGGTCAAACTGCTGTTGTTAGGTGACCTGGAGTCATCTCCAACTCATAGCGACCCTTATAGAGTTTTCAATGGCTGATTGTTTCAGACATGCCTCAGAAGTGGATTGGCACAGCCTTCTCCCATTTTTGTGTGAACTCCAGACCTCAGGGACTGCAGAGCGGTGGTCTACCAACTGAGCTAAATCCCAACTTCCCACAAAATAAACCTCAGCCATAAATGACTTTGCTGCTCAATTCTACCCAGTACTTAAGGAAAAACTAGTACCAGCTCTTCACAAAAAGTATCAGGGAGGAAACACTCCCCAACTCATTCTATGCGGCCAGAATTACCTGATCAAGACAAAGATAGCACAAAAAAAGTACACAAAAATATCTATTCTGAAGATGAAAGAAAAAATTCTCAAAAAGACCGAGTCTAGCAGTATAGCTATTATTTTACTCCATTCCAAGTAGAATTTGTCCTAAAAATGCAAGGTGGAGTTAACATCTGGAAACAAGTAATACATCAAATCAATAGAACAAGAGACAAAATCCATGTGACCATCTGAAGAAATGCATGAAAAGTATTTGAAAAAGTCAAACATCTCTTAATGATAGGGGGAAAAAAGCCAACTCAATCAACTAGGACTGGAAGGGAACTTTTTTAATGTGACAAAAAAATCTTCAAAAACTTCATAGCTAACCTCATACCTAATGATGAAATACTGAATGGGAAAATAAAAAATATAGAGATAAATATATCAAAAAGTGAAAACATTCATGCTTCAGACTATAAAGAATGAAAAATAACTAATAAGATAGAAAAGCACTTGCAAATCTACTAAGTTTTTTTTAATCTAGACTGTACCAAGAACGCTCACAACTTGACACTGAAAAAAATAACCTAATTAAAATAGGAGCCAATGATCTGAATGTTGTTGTTGTTGTTAGGTGCCGTCGAGTCGGTATCCCACTCATAGCGACACTCATAGGGTTTTCAATGGCTGAGTGCTTCGGGATTGCTGTGGGAGTGGATTGCCAGGTCCTTCTCCCATTTCTGCGGTGCTGGGAATTGAACTCAGGGCCTCAGAGACTGCTGCGCAGTGCTCTACCCACTGAGCTAAATCCCAGCCCAATGATCTGAATAGGCATTTCTTTAAAGAAGATAAATGCACTTCCAATAAGCACAGGAATAGATTCGCAAAATGATTGTACACCAATTAAATTTGAGTCAAAGTCATGATATACCAGTTCATGTCCACAGGCCTGGCTATAATAAAAGAAAAAGAAAAGATATAAGCAAGTGATGGGGAGAATGTAAAGAAGATAGAAATCTTACACACTGCTGGTGAGAACATGAAGTAGCTGGCAGTCATTCAAAATATCAAAGATGCCAAGCCATCAGCTCCAGGCCCAGGTACATACTCAAGAGAAGTGAAAACAGATACCCACACAAAAACTTACACACTAATTATCATTGTGCACTATTTTCTATAATAACCAAAGAGTGGGAACAGCTGTACTATCTACTCATGAATACACAAATAAAGGATTTCATATGCATAACATGGAGTAGTATTTGTCTATAAGAAGGAATGAAATACTAATGCATGCTGCAACATTGAAGAACCTCAAAAATACTATGATAGGTGAAAAAAAATCACTATAGTCCACATGTTGTTTAATTCCCTTTGTATGAACTATCCAGAATAGGAGTCTCTAGAATGACATAAAGAAGATTTTTTGTTAATTAAGGTTAGAGATGATAGTTCAGAAAAAAAAAAAAAAGATTGACTACAAATGGTACAGGGTTTCCTTTGGGAGTGATAAAACATGTTCTCAAACTGACTACAAAGATAGTTGCACAACTCTGTGCATTGGTTGGATATGCCTGCCCTAGAATATATTCTTGGACTCTTACTGTATATGTTTGCTTTCTATTGCTGTGGCAAAATTCCTAAGATAAACAACCTAAAGGAAGACAGGATTATTTTGGCTCGTGGTTCCAGAGGATTTAACCAATGGGGCTTGGTCAAGTTGCTCTGGGCCCCGAGTAGCTCAGGACATCATGGCAGCAGAAGTGAGATGGAGAAGGTGGCTCACCTCATGGTGGACAAGAGGCAAAGAGAAAGCAAGAAAGGGTCAGGGTCCAGGACCCCTTACAAGGCATGTCCCCAATTACCTCATTTCCTGCCCCTACGCCCTGCCAGGGGCTAGGATTTAGCTCAATAGGTAGAGTGCCCCTCTGCAGTCTCAGAGGTCCCAAGTTCGATTCCCAGCACTGCAAAAAAACAGGAGAAGGACCTGGCAATCCACTCCCAAAGCAATCCCTAAATAATCAGCCATTGAAAACCCTACAAGGGCTGCTATGAATAGACATGACTCAATGGCACCTAACAACAACAACAGGCCCTGCCTACTAAAGGTCCCACCTCCCAACAGCACCACAAACTGATGACCAATCCCTTAGTATATGGCCTTTGTGGGATTTTGTAGTCCAAACCACAACTATCTTCAGCACCTCACATTCACATGTAGGTTTACCTCATGTGATAATGATGAAAGCCCTCAAAACACGATCACATCATTATGTTTTCTTTTTAATTTGTGAAAATCAGATATTTTAGTCATGACCAAGTAATCCTTCTCTCTTTTCACTAACTTCCTCCATAATTCCCCTTCCATTAGAGGTTACTGGAGGGGATGAAATTAAGAGAAAGCAGGGGGACAAAGCAAATCCCATTAATTTGATTTCGAACTTCACACTTACACTTTGTTGATAGTGGAAGAGGGACTGAGATCCAGCTACGGGAAAGTTAAATTGGGAAAATGCCAATTTGCCTGCAATATGAGAACTCTTTAAATATTTTTCAGTAATACAGATAAGAAGTTACAGATTCCGGATTTGAATTTACATGAGGAAAACCTGTCTCTCATATTTGAACTTCCTTATTAAAGAAGTGATAAAATGTAGATGAAATGAATAGAATATGAAACAAAAGAAAAAATAGTGAGTGAAATTAATAGGGATTACTCTGACTTTGAGCAATGGATTGCAACAAGACATTTTTCCTATATCAAAAGCAGTAATTCATTAAGAGCAAAAATAAATTTCAAGTAAAGAGTTGGCTTTTATTTCTAATTCATCAGTGAACGTCAGTGACTCATGTAAACACCAAATGCTGACATTGACACAGATAACATGAAACAAATACACAGCCACAGGAAAGGCATCCAGGGCAATTGGGTAATGTTGTTGTTAGGTGTTATTGTTAGATGCTGTTAACTCCACAGAAGATGGTGGTCTAAATCTCAAGGTCAAAGTTCCAGTATCTTTGCCATGCTGGTGATGTTGGCCAAGTTATTTATTATTTATTCCAATTTATAATGCTGAAATTAAAAATAAGTAGAGAATATCACATTCATTAAAAAACTGGTTAGATTCAATGCTGGGGCAGGGATTGGTAATTGTCAGTTTCATTGGTTTTCCTATTTATGGATATATTCTAGATAATGGATCAACAAACTTTTTCTGTAGAGGTTAAGATAGTAAATATTTAGGTTTCATGAGCAAATGGTCATCAAAATGTGAAATCAACCATAGACAATGTGTAAATAAACCAGATTGACTATGTCTAATAAAATATTGCTTGTGGACACTTTTTGTTTGTTGGGTGCTGTTGAGTTGGTATCTGACTCATAGTGACCCTACATAAAACAGACAAAACACTATTATCAGTGCTTTTCTACTATTTATAGGGTTTTCAACGGCTGATTGCTTTTTGGGAGTGGGTTGCCAGGGCCTTCTCCCAAGCCTACAGCACCTGGTGTTCCCAGGTGGTCTTCCATCCAAGAACTAACCACATCCGACCCTGGTTAGCTTCTGAGATCTGATGAGATTGAATGCCACAGTGCTATGGCTGTAAGCATTGTGGACACTAGGATTGAATATTATACAAGTTTTGTGTGCCACAAAATATTGGGTTTTTTTTTTCTTTTGGTTTTTCAGCCACTTAAGAATATAATATCCATTCTCAGCTCATGAGCCTTTCAATATCAGGCAGCTGATTTGGACTATGACCATGGTCTGCAGATTTCTGTTCTAGGACTAAATAAACAAATAGACAGACATTAGGGAAAATGATTCATAACAAATTATGGATAACACTTCGGAAAATGGGAATACCAGAACACCTAATTGTGCTCATGAGAAATCTGTACATGAACCAGGAGGCAGTTGTTCGAGTAGAACAAGGAAACACTGAGTGGTTTAAAGTTGAGAAAGGTGTGCGTCAGGGCTATATACTTTCACCCTATCTCTTCAATTTATACGCTGAGCAAATAATCCGAGAAGCTGGACTTTATGAGGAAGAACATGGCATCAAGATCGGAGGAAGACTTATTAACAACCTGCGTTATGCAGATGACACCACTTTGCTTGCTGAAAATGAAGAGGATTTAAAACATTTACTGATGAAGATCAAAGATCATAGCCTTCAATATGGGTTGTGACTAAACATCAACAAAACAAAAATCCTTACGACTGGGTCAGCACGCAACTTCACATTAAATGGAGAAAAGATTGAGGTTGTCCAAGATT
>VMDO01023587.1:0-31160 GCA_007922755.1 Pedetes capensis
AATGCAAATACCTAGAATAATTATAAAGAAGTTGGAAGTTTTACACCACTAGGTTTCAAGACTAATTCCAAGCATGAGTATAACCACAAACACGTGACACAGTGTGGCTTCTGCATCAGAATAGGTGAAGAGACCAAATGAAAAGAGAAAAGACCAGAAATAGACTTACATATATGGACACTGATTTTAAACAAGTTTAAGACAATTCAATTATGGAATAATAATGTTTTCAACAAACTAGGTGTCCATATGCAAAAAATCCCCACATTTTTTCCCCCTATTTTGTGTCATGAATAAAAATTACCTTATTGCAATGTATAAAATAATTAACCTGAAATGGATAATAAATCCAAATGTAAAACTTAAATTTCTAAATCTTCCAGGAGAAAATATTGTAAGCTTTGTCTAGGCAATGATTTCTCAGCTGTGATTAATACCAAAAACACAATTGCCAAGAGAAAATATGAATAAACTTTACTTCATCAGAGCTGAACATTTCTGTGTCAAAGATACTGTCAAGAGAATAACACAGATGACCACACAATGGGAGCAAACATCTGAAAGACACATACCGGATAAAAGACTTATGTCCAAAATATATCTAGAAGTTTCCAAATTCAGTAATACTCCCCAAAAGCCAAAGACTTAAATAGGTACTTCACTAAGAAGATACATGAATGACAAATAAGCATATGTGATGATGTTCAGCATCATTTGACAGTAAGAAAATACCAAAGAAAGCCACAATAACTTATCACTGTTGTTCTTAGGTGCCTTGGAGTTGGTGTCCCAGTCATAGAGACCCTACCCACAAGAGGCGAAACACTACTGTCAGTGATTCTCTGCTATTCATAGGGTTTTCAATGACTGATTATTTTTTGGGGAGTGGGTTGCCAGGTCCTTCTCCCAAGCCTACAGCACCTGGTGTTCACAGGCGGTCTTCCATCCAAGTACTAACCAGGCACACCCTGCTCAGCTTCTGAGATCTGATGGGATCAGATGCCACAGTTGTATGGCTGCAGGTGAATATGCCATCATATGCCAACAACAATGGCTAAAAATGGACACTGATCATGCCAAGAGTTTGTAAAGATATAGAGGAACTGAAACTCACACCCTGATGGTAGGTATGTAAAGTGGCACAACTACTCTACTGGTTCAATCAGATTCACGTTGTCTCTTTTAACGTTTTGTGTGTGTGTGTGTGTGTGTTTACCATTTTTACCCTCCAATTTGAAAAACAAAATAATTATTTAGTTTGACATAAATTTATCATTTTTGTGGTCTTCGGTATTATACCTCACAAATAATCACATTTCTTCCCACTTTCTCACACCTTTCTTTTCCTATCCCTGTTCTCTTACCTCACCATTTAATTTTCCATTGGTTTCACCTACTCTGGACCCAACCAGATGAAAGATTTTATATCCAGCTAAATAACCTTCCCTCTTTGTCAATTTGGCCACTTGTGCAGACAGACATTCCCTATACCCCTGTTCTTTTCTACCCTCACCTCTCTCACCTACCTAGGCCTAACCCTAAATCAATCCAGTATCTTAGGTCCTTGGGTCTGGTGGAGAAACCACAGGGTCACACCAACACCACCGCTCCAGATGCCCACTCGCGCCTGGCCCCCAGCCCAAGCTGGACAACAGCTCGCACGCCGTAGTAAGTCACACCCGGCAACCCTCTGTGGCAAGTCCAATCCATCCACAGGTGCACTGTTCAGTTGTCCTTCACCTTCTCCTCTGCTCCTCCGCCCTCCTTGCTCTGTAAAAGGGGTACCAGCAAAGTAGGCGGGAACTTGAATTCAGCTTCAACTATTTGAATTGGCATCATCTGGGAGTTTTTGGGCTTTGATCATCAATAAGAAGCGTGTTTGGGGACTGGGCCAATGTGTGGAGAAAGATGCAAGAGTGCACAAGGTGAACAGAAGGATGCTGGTGAGAGGAAGTGAGATTGAGGATCTGGGGGAGTCAGGAAAACATGACATGTAAGCCATGAAGTGGAACTGATGGAAAAGAGGGTACTGACTTTTTCAGTGAGGGGGACGGTATGCAAAATCACAGGAGCACAAACCTGTCTGAGGGGTTCTGTAGTTACGGCAAAGGGCCATAGGAGACAGACAGACACAGGGAAGTGAAAAGCTGGGGCTGAAGGGGACGCCAAGTTGGAAGCCTCAGAAACAATCAGCCACTGGAAACCCTACGAGGGTCACTATGAATAGGACTCAACTGTTAGCACAACATCAAGGCATTTTTACTCTGTCTTAGAGTGATAGCTGTTAAATTAGGAAGCCCACACAATAGGTTTCTTTCTGAGAAGAGTAAGTGACCACAGTAAGATGACAGAGTTGGAGATTACTGGGCAGGAGCAGGCACAGGTATGTGAGTATGAAACCAGTACAGTCACGGAGGGCTGGGCTCAGAATGGTCCTTTGGCAGAGATTTCATACTCTGGGGTTGCTGCCTTGCCCTAAAGACCGCTCTTAACCTTCACCAACCAGAGCCTCCGCGCTTCAGCTCCCACGTATCTTCCTTCCTCCAGAGACTTTCCCGCCCCCATCCCTCTGCCCCCTGATTCTCAGTGGTTCCCCTGGCCTCTGACCTCTTGGTAAACACCTGATCTTCTCTACCTCCCCCATTGCTACCCCTGTGCAGTGGACAATGGTGTGAGGAGAGGGAAGGACGAGGGAAAGGGCAAGGCAGGCACAAACATCCCAGGGCATTAAGATGGTCCTACGGAGCCAGACAGGGTGGGGGCTGTCACTGTCCCCAGTTAGCAGTGCCATGGTCTGTGGAGCAGACAGCTGCGCCCATGTGTGTATCCTGCCCATTGTCAATCTAGGTGCCATGTGGTTTCCATCATGGAGGTCAGAAGTGTCCAATGTAGGCTGGGAAGGAGGCTCGGGGGTCTAGACGCACTTCCCTCTCCCTGGGCTGGGACATATCGCATTCCTTGTATGAAGTGGCAGAGGTCCTACAGCTAGTGGGAGCGAGCCCAGGGGCTGGTGCTCTAAGCTGGTGAGTGAGAGCCAAGTCCCGCTAGGGGCCCCAGGCCTGTGCTGGGGAAATAGGACAGTGAGTGGTAAGGGTAAGCACTGTGATAGGTGAGGAGACAAGGACAGCAGAAGAAAGGAAAACATTTTAAATCTTAGGACTTGTAAAGGCACAATTTCATCTTGCACCATATCCACACCTTCTTTAGCTGATCCTGGGAGGAAACTGGTACTGTGTTCCCGGCAGGAGATGAGGGAGGAGGGATGGGACGATTGATGCTCACTGTTCAGCTGCCTGAGTCTCACCGGTTCCTGAATTATCTGATACTTCAAGAACAACATTAGGCGCATGGCATTTTCTTTAGAAGTTTCCAATTTCCTTTTCTGCACCGTGTGCTTCTGAAGGTCAGGAGAGTATTTTTCTGAGTAAGTAAGAGACGAGTGCAGCCCTCAAAGAAAACAAAACAATCAGCCCTCAAAAATGGGTTATTGAATAATGTTGCTAGGTGCCGTTGAGTCAGGTCTAACTCATAGCAACCCTATGTACAACACAATGAGACACTCCCTCCCCCTGTGCCATGCCTGGCACTATGTCAGTACTTCTTTGCTATTCATAAGGTTTTCATTGGCTGGTTGTTCCGGCATTGTTTTATGAGTGGGTTGCCATGTCCTTCACCCATTTTTTTGGTGCTGGAGATCACGGAATAAAAATAGTGAAATACAGAAGAGTAAAGTAAAGAAAATTCGTGTGTGTGTGTGTGTGTTTCATAGAAGAGCTAGCCTCTGATGTTAAGAAAGTTGTAAAACCTAATAAAGGGACATTAGAATAGTGGAATGGTCTCTCTCTCCTTTATCCTAGAGGCTAAGGGCTACTTTTTCCTAGAATATTGTTACCTAATTGTGGAAAGAAATTGGGACAAACATCATGTTACAGACAGGCCTTCATCTTCCCTGAGCAGTTTAGTGATGCTTGTGAAAGGTAGGTGTTAAACAAGGGAAACAGAAGAATTGGTGCTTTAGGATTATGGTGCTGGAGCCAAATATTGAATGTACTATGGACTGCCAAAAGAACCAACAGATCTGTCCAAGAAGAAGTGCAACTAGAGTGCTCCTTGGAAGCAAGGATGGCTAGACTGCAGATTACGTATTTTGGACATGTTGTCAGGAAGGACCAATTCCTGGAGAAGGACATCATGTTTGACAGAGTGATGGATCATCAACAACCAAAAAGGAAGACCCTCAACTAGATTGATTGACACAGTGACAACAACAATGGGCTTAAACATAAAAAAGATTGTGTGCCTTGCACGGTGTTGGGAGTGTTTGGTTCTGTTGTACATAGGGTCACTATGAGTCAGACCCGACTTGACGGCACCTAACAGTAACAAGAGTGCAGTTTAGTAGAGGTCCATCTATCCTGGAGAAAAGATCACATTTGAAGGACTTCTGAGAGACAACCACCTCCTTCTTCATTTCCTACCTAAGAAAGAGAGAGCCAAGGAGGCAAAGTGTAGAGGATTTGCCTTTCTTGAGCCACAGATTTTGTTTTTTTTTGTGTTTGGAATATTAATTGCTTCCTTCTCTTCTGTTATTTAAATTTTAAACAATTAAAATATGACCTCCGTTGTTGTTGATGATGATCTCTGCAATAAGTATCAAATATCCTGACAAGTCCCTACCTGAGCATAACACATTCTCTGGGGCCTTATTACTTCTTACTTGGTGGTATGATTGAGCTCCTGTCAAACCAAACCAAACCAAAAGGGTGGCAGGATGATTTCAGGTGAATAAAGGACAAAAAGATTAGCAAAGGACAAAAGGATAGTGTTATTTAAAATGTTAGTGTAATTGGAGAAATAGAGAATAACATAAGGAGTCCCTTGAGCATTTTAGCTAAATAAAGTGAGATAAAATTTCTAGGGCCAGGTATACAGCTCAGAGGAGAGCACTTGCCTAACTCACACAGGAGCCTGGATTTAATCCCCAGCACTGAAAAACCTACAAATAAACCCTCTAAATTAAGCTCCTGTGCACACTGCAACCCTGAGGGGAAGTACAAAGGGTTTGGAAAGCATTGCTGCATGACTGAAGAATCTTTTCTGGGTGTAGGTTACTTGTGCTTCAGAATCTCAGTGCTCTAACTACTGAATTTTTAAGCCGTTGTAGACAAAATAGGAAAGATGGCTCAGTGACTTTGGGCAAGTCTTAACCTCTCAAATTAATTTATTTATCTATGAAAAGGGATGGATAGTCATAGTTGATAGACTGGTGATAATAATAATACTTGCCTCATGAAATTATTGCAAGGGCTAGAAATAATTAATGCATGTAAAAGACTGAGCTCAGGGCTTGGCATCCACTGGTTGCTCATTTGTTATCTATCATTAGGAATGGCAAGAGTTAGTGAGAAAAGAAAGCCTCACAGTGCCTTTGAGATGATGCAACTGAAATTGAGGACAAGTCTTGAGTCTGTTTTGTGACACTTTAAAGCTAAACACTTCCACTTTTTTCATCATTAATATCTGTGTCCTTTCAAATTTTTTTCTGTCAACATTCAGTAAAAATATGCAAGTTCTTTTTTCCTGAGTCTTTTTGTTGGCATGCATATTTACAGAGACAGTATGCTTCAAATGTGTATTTTCAATTAAATACTTAGATACTTATCTTTGAAGGAAACAAGTAGGAAGAAGTAATGGCAACAGTACGGTAGTCCCTCCTTATCTTTGGAGGACAAGTTCAAAGAGCTCAGTGGATGCCTGAAGCAGTGGATAGGACCAAACCCATATTTATTATTTTTTCTTATTTATTTTCACCTTAGTTCTTTGTTCTTTCTTTGAATTACAAACCTATAGGTAATGAAACTCCATTAAATCAGAAAGTCCTTATGAAATAGTTCCCTTTGCTGTTCAAAGATGAACCGGAAGGTAAAGAGACAAGGTGTCAATACGCTTCAGAAGTGCAAATCTGGAGCTACTGGTCCATGCAGAGTGTATGTTAAGATGGAGAAGCCCATCAGGAATTGTTGGCCAAAGGTGCTCATGAGACATTCAAATCAACACGCCTCTCCAAGGAATGGAAGCATCTTAAACTTAATGATGAATCAGGCTGCAGAGCGATAGCTGAGTTGGTTGTTAAATGCTTCCGTTGGATTGTGGCAAGAATGCCTCTCTCTTTTTCCCTGATGTAAGCTTCTCCTAAATGGCTCCCCACCTCACTGTTTTGTCTCAAACAAAAAGGTAAGTATTTGAGGAAAGATAAAACCAATAAAAGAATAAGAGGTAGCATTTATTGAAAGCTGCCATTTATAGACACTTTTATTACCTACTTTGCATTTATTACCGGAGTTACTCCTCACAACAACATTATCTAGATTGCCTGTGTTCTTTAGATGACAAAACGGGTGCAAAGAAGCTAAATAACTTTCTCCAAAACATCCAGCTTGTAAGTGAGAGAGCTGGGATTTGAACTCCTTTTTTGCTTGACTGTGAAGTCAGTGAGCGTTCCCATTATGTAATATGGAGACTCTACCACTAGGCTTTGGAGTTCTACTGTCTGACTCTGAACCCTGGCTCTACCACCTCAGCTTCCTCAGTGGTGCCGGGCATTTAGGAGGTGAGATTGAAAGGCTGATCAGGGAAGAGTCTGAAACACAAGAGAGCCGTGGACGTTTGGTCATGGAGGAAAAAGAGGAGAAATTTTAGGAAGAATGGGATGATCGGCTGTGCCAAGTAGTATAAAGATGCCCACTAATGTAGCTGATAAGAATTTCTGTGGTGCAGTACTGGGTAAATAACTGCAAATTTCACCAGGAAATTTTAGTAGAGTGCAGGAAAAAATTAGATAGTAGTCTCATGAAGGCAGATAGGATGTGGGGGATATAGGAAGAAAAAGAAACTGCAAACACCAGAGAGGGTGGAGATGCTGATAAAAATTTCTGAAGAGAACTTAGAGAAGGAGAAAAAACATGTAAAGGAGAAACAAGCGCATGATCCTTGGAAGTCAGAAGGGAAAATACTTGTCAAGGTGTAAGGTCTTTGGGAAAGGAGAAGAGTGATGCTAGGGAAGAGGGGCACTGTGCGGGTCTAAATTCATACGGCCAGCAGCAAAGGTGATAGACAACTGAACAGTTGGATAATGTTGATTTGGCACCCGCTGAGTGATGCAGGATGGCCTCTTATGATAACAAAAGCTGTTGGCCAGTGTGGGCTGCAGGTCAGCTATGCATGGGCGTTTGGAGCGGGGCTATCGGCACAATGGTGGGCTTTCTCCACCAGAGCTCAAGGATCTAAGCTATTGGATTGGTTTAAGATGGGGACTAGGTAGTTGGGTGAGTTCAGGTTAGAACAGGAATATACGGAAGTGGCCTTGCTAGCACAAGCGACCTAAGTGATAAGACAAGAGGGAAATTGCCTAGCTAGATAGAAAATATTTAATCTTGGCTGGGTCCTAAGCTGGTAACACAGTGGAGAAACCAAGCAAGGAGGGCTTCTGTAGGAGGAAGAGCAGGAGGGATGACGAAACAGCTTGGCTTAGCTTTTATCCAAAGGGCAGGGGGAGCAAGCTGGGGTTTAGCTCAGTTGGTAGAGTGCTTGCTCTGCACTCTTGTGATCATAAGAAGCAAGAGAGAATCATTGGAAAACGCCCTCCATAGCTCTACTCTGAAAATGGCAAAGAGAATACATTATTAAATACTGATTGTTGATCCTAACGGAAAGTGTTTTAAACAGACTTCTCTTCAAGCCATTTCTGAAACAGCATTGGAATATAGAAATCTAACAAAGAGCTGTCTGTAGAAGTTTCTTTCTTATTCCTTTTTCTGAATAAGTCATGTTATTTGGATAGGACCTGTCTGTGTTTTGCTCAGAGGCAATGTACATTACCTACCCTTCATTTAAAAGCACTACTGCAGAAAACACTTGTAAATAATTCTATCAAGTGATGTCTTTACAGAGTCTTCCTGAAAGCATGGAAGGGTAATGAGAAACCAGCATGCACATTTCTGTGTTGAAATTTGGAGATCTTAAGTTATTTGCTTTCTGGACTTGATTGGAAGTAAAAAGCTAACAGCTTTCTGTTCACACAGAGGAAACAATTCATTTCTAGTCATATCTCTGTTTTCACATCTATAAATTACATGAAACAAGAGAGGAAAAAGCAATCTGAATAACTAAATGAAATCAATTCATCACTAGCGTTTACATTTTTGTGTGTTGGATATAATTTAGCCCGGTATTACCTAACCTATTTGTTTAAAAACTCATGAAAACTTTGTTGTTGTTAGGTGCGGTCAAGTCAGTATCCGACTCATAGCGACCCTCATAGGGTTTTCAATGGCTGACTGTTTCAGGATTACCTTGGGAGTGGATTGCCAGGTCCTTCTCCCATTTTTGCTGTGCTGAGAACTGAACTCGGGACCTCAGAGACTGCAGCGCAGCGCTCTACCAACTGAGCTAAATCCCAGCTCCTCATGAAAACTTTAAGAATGTAAAAAGAAATTCATCACAACCTAAGCACAGCAGAGGGGCTTCTTTCCTTGTTTTCCTCTCAAGCCTTTAAGGACTCAGTGTTGGTTGAGTCTCCATGTTCCTGGAGATATAGACACGAGAAATACAACATTATGTTGTATTTGCTGATGACCGAATGAGATATCAGCCTTGCCTTCTTGAACCTGTTTAAAGTCTGTATTATGTTAAAGCATCCACTTGGAAAGCTTATAAGATATTTGGGGTGGGGAGGGCAAAGGCGTTGGAGGAAGTGTTAATGGTGGACTCCCTCCATGGAGCCCACAGTGGTTCTCTGCAAATCAATCATGAGTCAGAGGCTAATGCACGTACGCAAGCCTATTAAGCACTTTTCTATGTTACGCTCAGCATTTTCCTTTCCATTTTTCTATTTGGAAATACTATTAGTTGGCTAATGCACCTTGCTATAAGAGGCAAGAAAGACTTAGGGGATTTGGGATATCATAATGTCTTTGATCATTGCACAGATAAATGGTCTTAGCCCTTTGCTTAAAGTAAACTGGACTGGTGCCAAAAGATAAATGTTTAATAAAAGTTGTTTTCAATCTTATTTTCCTGCCAATATTTTAATATGTAACTATATAATTTTGATTTCCCTATTCAAACCCAAAGAAAAAGGAATACAAGTGAAAGATGCACCAGAATTAAAGAACTTAGATGCAATTAAAGGGCCTTCTAAATAATCAGCAATACCAAATGACTTGATACTTTTCAATACTGTACCATGTTAATTTTGTAGTGCTTTAAAATGAAAAATAATTAAGATGGAGCCATCATTTTCTTTTAGAGTGAAACTCTGTCGTGGGTACCTGATAACCATCTGGGATGAGGTTTGTGCTACATTAAGACTACACTGAGGAAAGATGAGTTTTATATTTCCTGCTTTTTTCCATTGTTCTCACTCCTGGTACTCCTTTTTATGCAAGTATTATGTGATCTTAAATATCTTGTTGTTGTTGTTGTTAGCTGCTGTCAGGTCCAACTCATAGCTACCCTATACACAACAAAATGAAACACTCCCTGACACTGTGGCCTGTTGGGCACTATGTCAGTGCTTCTCTGCTGTTCATAGGGTCTTCGGTGGCTGATTGTTTCTGGATTGTTTTGTGAGTGGGCTGCTAGGTCCTTCTTCCATTTTTGCAGTGCTGGGGATCTAAATCAGGGCCTCAGAGAGTGGAGAGCAAGCACTCTACCAACTGAGCTAAAGCCCAGCCCTAAATATCTTAACACCACCCTTAAATTAATATATATTTGCAATATTAATTCTCTTTTCCTGCTTTATCAAGATAAGTTGATAAATAAGAACTGTATATATTCAGGTATACAACATTGATAATTATTTGATATTGGTACATACTGAGACATGATTACCACAATCAAATTAATATATCCAGTACTTTCCTTAGTTACCACTTTGTAGCTATTGGTATGTATGGTGAGGACATTGAAGATCTGCTCTCTCAGTAAATTTAAAGTAAAAAAAATACAGTATTTTTACCTATAGTCACTGTGTTGTACCCTAGAGCCACAGGACTTAATTATCCTATAATTGAAAGTTTTAAATTAATATATTTGACCACGGACTTGTTAATCATTTTTCTGGCTAAACTGGAGTGTTCTAGAAAGCTGTACTTTAAAGAAGGATTCTCAAGTTTCTTTTTTAGCCTATTTCTTTTTGCAGGTGCTTTGTAGACCCCTAGACTCTGTTGGCTCTTGGTCCTCCTGCAAAATGTTGGGTCTCTTGCTGGGTTCAGGTTGGTTGGGGCGACTCTGGAAATGGATGTAGGGTGCTGGGAGGCATGTTCTCATTTTCTCCCTTGTCACCTGCAGTTCTTAAGCCTTCCAGGGACAGACCCTCAGAGAGGCACCTGGGGAACTTGAGAAAGCTCTTGTCTCCTCTGCTCCCTCCTACCAGTTGCTCAGCAGGAAGGAATTAACCTGTTTTTTTATTTTTATTTTTTGGCCAGTCGATGCAAATGGCTGTGTCCATGGGGACAAGGCTTTGTTAGGAGTGGGTAAGAATTCCTCTGAACTGAAAATACAAACAGGTCCTTAAGACACTTTCAAAATGCCCGAAATATGCTGTTAATATATAAGTACCAGTGGGGGGTTAGAGCTACTGTCAATAGACAAAAGTAATTTTATATCTCTGTATTTTGTCACTTTATCTTTTGTGTCTCAAAATTCTTTTCTCCCTTTGAAAAAAATTCCCAGGATTTAGTGACATACTGATAGGGAGTTACTTTCTACACTAAAAACATGTGAGAGGTAGAACTAACTGGAAGACATTTTACAAGCTGAGACGGGAGTCCAAGCCCAGGAATTCTGTTACTCTTGTACCAATTGATAACATCGCTCAACCCAAGCTGCTTGGAGCTGCATTCAGCAGTGCTGGTTTTAAATGTTTGATGTTATCAGTTGTACCAGGGGAAACCAAAAACAAGGAGTGTTCAGGTCTTGGAAGATGAGAGAGTGTGGGAGCATGCCTAGACTATTCTGTGAAATTGTGCATCTCTCTAGTGCTGTACATCTAGATTCATGGGCTAGCAAACGTGTTGCTAAAATTGCTTAAAATTCATTTCCATCACCCTCTCCGTGCAAGCAGAGACCTACTGGACTCTCTGTTTCTGCTGCTCTTTGAAGACATTTCAGTGATGCTGAGATGGCAAAAAAGCAGCACAACAGCCAGCTTCTCTAGGAAAGCCTTGCTCCAGTGCCTAAGGGAAAGCATTCACTAACGCTTTTCATATGAAAATCAGTCTTCGTTAGGGAAAGAGGTGAATAGGCAGAGACTTTCACTGTTGTTGTTAGGCACCATACAGTGGGGCCCTATAGGACTCTTAGCGACCCTCCTAGGGTTTTCAATGGCTGATTGTTTCGGGAGTGGATTGCCATGTCCTCCCATTTTTGCAGTGCTGGTAATCCAACCCCGGACCTCAGAGACTGCAGAGTGGAGCTCTACAGGACTTTTACTGGGAGGAGTAAATCAGGCCTTCAGCAACCCAAGGAATGAAAATACAAGGACGTTTGACTCCTCCTTCAGACCACATTAGGCAAAACTACAAGAAAAATCTTTTTCTTTGGTTGTGATACTTTGGAGAAAGTTAATCTGTTCCTCGAATAATGGCTTCCATAGTCGAATCAACTGTGACTTTTAATCCCTGGAAATTTCTTGTACCTTGATTGGACTCTCCCAAATACTTTTCTGATTAAGATCAGGAAAAGTGTCATTTTATTTCAAAAATAAATAAATAAATAAATAAATAATCCAGGACTTTAATCCTTCAGCTCTACCTTGTGACTATTGGGAATTAAGGCTGTAGTACTCATCCCATATTATTATTATTATTATTATTATTATTATTATTATTATTATTATTTGTGTGTGTGTGTGTGTGTGTGTGTGTGTGTGTGTGTGTGTGTGGTACTGGGGGTTGAACCCAGGGCCTCGAGCTTGCATGCTGTGCAAGTGCTGGACCACTGAGCTGTACCCTCAGCCCATTTTTATACTGTTTGAGACAGGGTCTCGCTAAGTTACACAGACTGCCTCTGGTCTCCAAATGGTGATCCTCCTGCCTCCGCCTCCCCTGCCTCTGCCTCCCGAGCCACTGGGATTACAGGCATCCACCACCACGCCCGGTGCATCCCATATTATTTAAATTTTTGTATTAATATTGATGCAGATGAGGGAGGAAAATTTATACTCATGCTGAAATTGCAAAGGGTGAAGGTGTGAATGTCCCCTCGGATACCTTGTTTGGAAAGGAAAGAGTAGTTTCTATGCAATGGCCTACATGCTACTGACTGTAGTTAATCTAGAAAAGCATTTTGCTCTGAAGAGTATACACATTTTCAGCTTTTAAGTATGCTTAACAGAATAGCATCCTTACATATCTGTCAGTTTGTCATGCTGTGGGGGGTTGTATGTTACTGTGATGCTGAGAGCTATGCCACCAGTATTTCAGATACCAGCAGGGCCACCCATGGAGACAGATTACAGCTGAGCTTCCAGACTAAGGCAAACTGGGGAGAAGGACATGGCAGCCCACTCCCGAAACAATTAGCCATTGAAAACCCTCTGAATAGCAGAGAAGCACTATCAGATATAGTGCTGGAAAATGCCCCTCCTCCAGGCTGGAAAACATTCAAGAAATGACTGGGGAGGAGTTGCCTCCTCAAAGTAGAATGGATTTTAATGGTAGGAATGGAGTAAAGCCTCTGGGACCACCTTTGGCTGATGTGGCATGACTCTAAATGAGATGAAATATAGTTGCTGCAACATTGGGCTCAAACATAAAATAACTGTGTGCATGGCAAGTGTGGGCTGGGATTTAGCTCAGTTGGTAGAGCACTGCGCTGCAGTCTCTGAGGCCCCGAGTTCAATTCCCAGCAAGGCAAAAATGGGAGAAGGCCCTGGCAATCCACTCCCAAGGCAATCCCGAAACAGTCAGCCATTGAAAACCCTATGAGGGTCGCTACGAGTCGGATACCGACTCGACAGCACCTAACAACAACAACAACAACAATGGCAAGTGTTGGGTAGTGCTCCATTCTGCTGTACGTAGAATCAGTATGAAGTGGATCCAACCGATAGACACTCACCAAAACAGCAACAATAACAGGAGGAAGGAATCTAAATTTAAAAAAAGAGCTCTTGTGATATAAACCTATTGATGTTCTCCTTCATTGTAATCCTCTCCAAGCTGCTTCTGCAGCAGCACCAGCTATGTCATGTGAATAAATTCAACTGGAATTGGTCAAAAGGGGATGAGTTAAAATAACTTGGGAGATCAGAAAGTTCTGATGTGATTTTTTTCTCCAGCATCTTAAAGCGTTGTGCTTCCAGTAACAGCAGCCAAATGAAAAGCATATCAACAAAGCTGGGTTCGGCAAGCCATGGAAGAGTATGGTAGTGCACATACCATCACACACTCCGGTTTGGTGCTAATTCAGCTCATCTGCTCTTGCAAAAGACACAGGGATAAGATAGTGATCTAAATATCAATTGCTATCTTTGCAAATGCACAAAGCCTACATCTGCTTATCCACCTAAGACTTCCGGTGGTGGTGATTTGCTTAGTAGCATTTCTTTTACCTCATCCTGTTAGCCTACTTTCATTTCTATTTAGCATGAAGTCCTATAACTGTAGTATTGCTTTCTTTAACATTTTTTAGCACTTAAAAAAACCCATGAGTTGTTTTTAAGTAGGATTTGTTGTTGGTAGTACTCAGTCCATAGAATAACATAGACTTTGCTTGCTCTACACCAATTCTATTTTTTTCCATTAGCTCTGTAACTTGAAGTATATTATATGGCATATGCAAGCTTTTCAAGAACTCATGTATATGTTATAGTAGATGCTTATTCTTCTAAATGCACCTTTTATCAAGTAAAAATAATGTTTTAATAATGCCATACAGCCATAAAGGCATTAGCAATCTTCAAACTGCTTCTGCGTGGAGTCTCTCAAAGGCCAAACATGGATTTACTGTCCAATAACCAGAAAATTGTAGTCTCTGATTTTGATCTTCTAGCTGTAAAGAAAAAACACACCGTCTTATGTAACAAACAAACAAACAAATAAACAATCTGAAAAGTCGCAAGAAGATGAGAGGCAGAACAGTGCGGCCTAAGAATGCAGACTCTGGATGCATCCTGCAGGGTGCAAAGACCAGCTTTGCCACAAACGGAGCTGTGTGACACAGGCAGGTTATTTAACCTCTCTGGTGATTCAGTTTTCTTATTTATAAAATTAGCTCATGGTATTGGTTACCTTATCGGACATCCTAAGGAGTCAATGTGTTAAAATATATAAAATACTTGGTACTTGATAGTAATACAGCCTGAAGCTGTGCCACTATGGTGTCTGGTCCTGTAAGACCTTGGAAGCTAAGCAGGGTCAGGCCTGGTTAGTACTTGGATGGAGACTGCCTGGGAACACCAGCTGCTATATACTTGGGAGAAGGATCCAGCAACCCACTTCCCCCAAAACCAAAAAACAAACAAACAAAAGCAATTAGCTATTGAAAAGTCTATGAATAGCAGAGAAGCACTAACAATATTGTTTCACCTGTTGGTAGGTAGGGTTGCTATGAGTCGGACACCAACTCAATGGCACCTAACAACAAACAACAATAGTAATATGTCTGAAGTATTATGTTGTTTTTGTTAGATGCCATCCAGTTGCGTCCGACTCATCATGATTCTGGGTACAATGGAATGAAACACTCCCCAACACTGTGCCTTACTATTGTGAAAAGTCCTGCATTCAATATGAGATGTAGGTGTCTCTGTGGTATGATGACTCATCTCCCTTTGGGCATATCCCCAGTAGTGGTGTAGCTGGTTTGTATGGCAATTCTAATTTTAGTTTTCTGAGGTATCTCCCTGTTATATTCAGAATTTATAAAGAACATCTATAATGAATAAAATTTAAAAATGAGTAAAGAATTTAAATAGACATTTTCCAAAGAATTTATACAAATAATCCCATGATTAGTTTTCAATATTATTAGTCGTGAATGAGGTACAAATTAAAACCACAATGAATTACCACTTCACAGCCATTGTTGTTGTTAGGTGCTGTTAAGTTGGGGTCTGACTGATAGGGACCTTTATAGGATTTTCAATGGCTGACTGCTTGGGGATTGTTTTGGGAATGTCTTGCCAAGTCCTTCTCCCATTTTTGGAGCACTGTGGATAGAACTTCAGTCCTCAGAGAGTGTGGAGCAGCACTCTACCAACTGAGCGAAACCCCAGCCCTTACAACCATCAGGATTGCTATAATTAAAAGGACTGTAAATAGCAAGTATCAACAAAGATATGGAGAAATTAAAGCCCTTATGCACTGCTTGTGGGAATGTAAAATGCTGTAGCTGTCTTGGAAAGAGTTGGTAATACCTTGAAAAAATGAAACATACACTTGCTATATGACCTAGCAATTCCATCACTAGTTATGTATCCCAAAGAAATAGAAGAATATGCCCTTACAAAGATGAATCCATATGGCAACATTATTCATGATAATCAAAATGAGGAAACCACTCAAATATCAATCACCTGTTGAATGAAAAAACAAGTGGTGTATCCATACGTGTAACATTAGTTAGTAACAAAAGAAATAAGGTACGCGGAGAAACTTCAAGAACATTAGAATAAAGTGAAGAAGTTCAAAACAAAAGAAAACATTGTATTGGTTTTGAGAGGACAAATGGGCCCTCCCCTGAGAAGGTCCAAGATCCTGAGATAATGGAGACCATCCAACGACCAAATATGGAAAAACAAGCTAGCCCCCTAAAGGCCTAGCGTTCCTGAGATTCCAAACTCCCAATCTTACTCCTCCTTTCCTGCTCTCTCCTTTTCCTCCAAGGGCAAAAATCTTTTCCAGCCTAAGCTTCCAAACAACTTGCCTGCAACATAAAAGCTACAGAGCCTACCTAGCAGCACGCTAACCTCAGTTAGGACCCCGCTCCTCAACCTCAGCTGCCAACTGCTCTACCTCCTCTCTGATCTCTCTCCCTCTCTCCTCACATCCCTTAAGCAAACCTGATCTTCAACTACTCAGAGTGCTTTCTCTCATGTTGGTGGCCCCTTGCCCTGAGAGATTTCTATATCAATTTTATCTATATGAAATGTCCAGAACAAGCAAATCTATCGCGACAGAAAATAAAGTAGTGGTTGCCTAGGGCCAAGAGTTGGAAGAAGGGTAGAAATAGGAAAGAACTGAAAGTGGGCAAAAGGTTTCTTCTCTGGGTGGTGGAAATGTCCTAAAACTGGATTATGATAGCTGTATAATTCTGATAATATACTAAAAAAATTGAATTGCACTCTGATAACAGGTGAACTTTAATGATATATATATATATATATATATATATATATATATATATATAATCAATAAATCCGTTAAAAGATAATGAAGTACAACTAAGAACTATAAAAGCAATATTTTCATACTGGAGATGCTAATAGCTTATAGATTCATTTTGAGGGCAAATGTTCTATAACCTTCAATGTTGGGAATTATTTTTTATGGATTATTTATCTGTAGTACTCATACTCTTTATAAAGTAATTTTAAAAATAAAATTTAGTTAAGAACAAAACCAAACTCTTCTGATTAAAGAGGACATGCTAATTTTCTTTGTTTTTCCCACTGCATGGTATGTTATTTTCTCACTGAACGGGTAAGTTTTCTGAAATTATAGACAGGATAGACACTGCTGAAGTCTAATACTCATTTTCACAAAGTTATTTTAAAGAAGTTAGGCCATAATTTTGGATATTGTTTTCTTTTTGCTCCATGTACCAACAGGTGGCTGAAATTATTTGGTTTTTAGTCCCAGCTGTGCAACTAACAAACAGGGGTGACTTCGAGAATATTTTGTAAATTCTAACTTTTCTCACTCACAAAATGGCAAGAGTAAAGTATGGGCACCACAGACTTCTTGTGAACATTAAGTGAGTTAATACACACAGGCACTCCGAGGTATGCCTAGCAGGTAGTAAGCACTCAATAAATATAATTTATTCCCCAGCAGTGCCATGGCTGGGTTGTATGACAGTTCTATTCTTAGTTTCTAAGGTACCTCCATACTGATTTCCAAAGTGGCTGAACTAATTTACAATCCCACGAGTAGTGAAAAGGGGTCTGTTTTTTCTCTACATCCTCACCAGCATTTGTTATTATTTGTTTTGTTAATCTTGGCCATTCTTACTGGAGTGAGATGGAATCTCAGTGCTGTTTTGCTTTACATGTACTGAACAGAGTGACTGCTGGATCGCATGTCAAGTCTATTTGTAATTTTGAGGAATTTCCATACTGTTTCCCCTGATGAATCCACTAATTTAGACTTCTAGCCATAGTGTAGGAGGGTTCTCTTGATTCCACATCCACGCCAGCACCGGTTATTTTTCTGGATTTTTGCTAATGTCCATTCTAAGTACTTTGAGAGGATATCTCATTGTGGTTTTGACTTGCGTTTTCCTGAGGATAAGTGATGTCGGACATTTTTATTTGTAGATCTGTTAGCCATTTTTATGTCTTTTTATGAAAAATGTCTATTCAGGTCTTTTTCCCACTTTTAAATCAAATTTCTTTTTGAGTTCTTTACATACTCATGAATCCCTTACCAGATGATTGGTTTACAAATATTTTCTTCCATTCTATACATTATTTGTTTACTTGGTTGTTTTTTTCCTGTACAGAGTCCTTAGTTTGATGAAATCTCATTTCTCTATTTATATTTTTGTTGCTTGTGCTTTTGAGCTCTAATTTATAAAGCCCTTCCCAATACCAGTGCCACGAAACATTTCCACTAGCTTTTCTTCTAGTAGTTTTATAATTTTGGGTCTGATGTGTAAATGCTTAATCCGCTTTGAATTGTTATTAGTACCTGGTGAGTGGTAGGAGTCTAGTTTAAATCTAGACTCCT
The DNA here is from genome assembly GCA_007922755.1 of Pedetes capensis. Lineage (NCBI taxonomy): Eukaryota > Metazoa > Chordata > Mammalia > Rodentia > Pedetidae > Pedetes > Pedetes capensis. The sequence goes on from VMDO01023587.1 coordinate 17,955, forward strand.
ATCAGCATATGGAGGTCCAGTTTTCTCAGCACCATTTATTGAAATGACTGTCTTTTTTCAAATATACGTTCTTGGCATCTTTGTCACAAATCAATTGGCTGCGGTGCATAGATTTATTTCTGTTTTCTCTATTCTGTTCCACTGCTGTGTGTGCCTGATTTTATGTCGGTCTCATGATTACACCGTTGCTGTGTATTCTGAAAGCAGGTAGTGTGATGCTTCCAGCCTTGTTCTTTCTGCTCCTGGTTGCTTTAGCTATTCAGGGTTTTTTGTGGTTTTATGAAGATTGGTTTTATGAAGATTTATGATTGGTTTTATGAAGATTCAGGGTTTTATGAAGATTCAGGGTTTTATGAAGATTCAGGGTTTTATGAAGATTCAGGGTTTTATGAAGATTGTTTATTCTATTTCTATGAAGAATTTCATTGGTATTTTAATGGAGATTGCATTGAATATGTAGATCAATGCCATCATTTTGGGTAGTATGGGCATTTTAATAATATTAATTCTTCAATTACATGAAGGCAGAGTATCTGTATTTACTTATGTTCTCTTTGATTTTCATTTGCATTTTATAGTTTTCATTGTTGAGATCTTGTCATTTGTGGCAACTTGGATGAATCTGCAGGAAATTATGTTAAGTGAAACCATCTAGGCATAGAAAGACAAATACTGCACAATCTCACTCATATGTACAATCTAAAAAAAAAAGAGGCTTTCACTGAAGTAAAGAGTTATAATAGTGGTAACCAGAGGCGATGGAGTGAGAGAGGCTGGAAGAAGTCAATCAGTGGTACAAAGCCACAGTTAGGTAGAAGAAATAAGATCTGGTGCACTATAGCAGACTAGGGTGACTGTAGTTAATAATATTGCCTTGTGTATTTGTTTTTTTTTTCAGTCCTGGGAGATTGAACCCAAAGCCTCACACATGGTAGGCAAGCATTCTACCACTGAGCTGTACCCTAAGCCCTTTTCTCACTTTTTATTTTAATTAATTAATTATTAATAAGTGTTAGTGTGGTACAGGGTAGTAAGGCTTTTGCTATTTCCCTTGTGCACCTATTACATGGCTATGGGTTATACTTACATCAACTTTCATAATTTATGAAACCCTTTGGTTAATATGTGGTAAAAATCATATGCAATTATGGGTTGTATTTCCATTTTTCTTATACATTTGTGTAGTTGCCTCATGTAACCTTGAGATTGTCCTCTCTCCTTTTTAACCCTCTGTATTATTTCCCCTCCTCATCCCCCCTGCACAAGGTTTGCTCCCCGTCACTCTTCCCCTCCCCCTTCTTTACTGATATTTTCTCTTCTTAGATAAGCCTGATCATTCTTTCTTATGTATCTACATATTTATAGATTTTTTTCCCTTTAAGTTAGCTTTAGCTCTCAGATATGAATGAGAACATATGGTATTTCTCTTTTGGGACCTGGGTTTGTTCACTTAGGATGATATTCTCCAGTTCCATCCATTTTGCTGCAAACGACATTATTTCATTCATTTTCCATTACTGAGTAATGTTCCATTGTGTCGAGACAGGGTCTTGCTAAGTTGCACAGGCTGCCTCCGGACTTGAACTCACAATCCTCTTGCCTCAGCCTCCTGGGTTGCTGGGATAGGAGGTGTGTACCACCAGACCCACATTACATTGTGTATTTTAATATTATGTATTATGTACTTATATATTTTATATGTATTTTATATATATTTACATATTTTATGTGTATTTTCATCATATATTTTAATATTATGTATTTCTTGCATTAGAAGAGAGAATTTTGAAAGTTCTTACTGCAAAGAAATGATAAACATTTGAGGTGATACATATGCTGAACAGCCTGATTTGGTAATTACACAATGTATATATGTACTAACACACCACACTATGCCCCAATACATATGTACAATTATGTGACAATTTAAAATAATTCAAAAAATATTAAAGAGAAAAAAGTCAAGTTTTTACTACTTGAGATAAATTGCAAGCCCCCATTCCTAACTTCCTCTCTGGAAGATTTAATGTGACAGCTGGAACAGACTGTGTCTCTTCTTCCTTAATTTTAAAATCTGTTTTTCCTCTTACTCTAGATCCATAGTTCATTTTAATGAGGTTCTCTGCAGCCCACGTTTTCCTGTTCAGAATTTTCCTGTGACAAGTGAGAATGTACAAATGCAATAACAGGTATTAGTTGTGACAACTCTATTGAAATAATTTTATGACAAAATTACTTCTAAACTATTTTTTTGGTAGTTCATAGATTTACAACCTAATATTGTATAATTTGTGCAGAAAACTGAATTTTTCTGTCTGTGATTACGAAAACCCTCGGGGGAATGGGACACATAAGAAGAAGATTGAGTTGATTAATTTAAAGAGGATAAATTCATGTGGCTAGAATAATTTTCCCCTCTGTAAAATACTACTTTGATTGCTGTGCCCCAATTCAAAAGCTTTCCACACCTGATCCCTTTAAAATGCAAACTATTGACATCGTCTTCAAGTTCATCACAGACTTTGTTCAGCCACCTTTCCCGTGGCTTCTTTCACTACCTTTCTGCTCACCCCAGTGCCTGTCGAGCACACCTTACACATTTCCACCTCTTTGATTCCACGTACTATTTTCTTTCCCTGCATAGTTCGTGTTTCTCCCTGACTATATGCATCATAGGGTTGAGGTTTAGATCAGTGGGTAGAGTGCTGCCCCGCACTCTTTGAGGACCCAGGTTCGATCCCCAGCACTGCAAAAAGTGGGAGCAGGACCTGGCAATCCATTCCCAAAGCAAGCCTGAAACAGTCATTGAAAGACTATGAACAGCTGAGAAGCACTGACAGTGCAGTGCATGGCTGGATGACGGGGAGTGTCTCGTTCTGTGGGACACAGGTGTCATCAAGTCAGGTCCCACTCATAGCGACCCTAACAACAACACAATATGCTTCGTATTCTATGTTTGAATTTCATCTCCTTCAGGAAGAGCCTTCCTTGCCATCTCTTTCTGAACTCTTACCTTCTTGCATTGTTGTTGTTGTTGTTAGGTGCCATCAAGTCGGCATCCGACTCATAGCGACCCTATGTACGACAGGGGAAACACTGTTGTCAGTGCTTCTCTGCTGTTCATAGGGTTTTCAATTGATTTTTGGGAGGGGGTTGCCAGGTCCTTCTCCCAAGCCTACAGCTTCTGGTGTTCCCAGGCGGTCTCCCATCCAGGTACTAACCAGGCCCGACTCTGCTTAGCTTCTGAGATCTGAGGGGATCGGATGCCACAGGGCTACGGCTGCAGGCTCTTGCATAGTGGTCACTTATAAAATACTAGAGATCATTACTAAATCCTGCTGTTTTATAGGAGAAAAATGAAAAGCAGAGAAATTAGGTGATGCAAGATGAACGCTTTCTGTTTGAGCTCCATGAATACAAGTCTCAGTTTGAGACGGCACGTGGTGGGTACTTAGGGTATGAAGAAAAGCATTGCACTAAGAGCTTCCGGTATAAACAGCAGGGAAGGTAACACATGTCCTTGAAAAATGAGTTAGACAGTTTTGGAACAAGGCATTCTATATTTAAAATTAAAACAAAAGGTCGGGTTTGTGGCTCACACCTGTAATCCCAGTGTCTCAGGAGTTGGAGGCAGGAGGATCACAAGTTTCAGGGCAGAGGCAGCCTGTGCAGCCTAGTGAGACCCTGACTCAAAATTAAAACGTAAGAATAAAAAAATAGGCTGGGAGTGCAGCCCAGTGGTAGAGCACATGCAAAGAATGTGCAAGAACCCCTAATTACTGCCAAAATAGATAAGAAAATGAATGAATGAATGAATAAATAAATGTTATCTGATATTTTCTGGTTCCATGACTCTCAAGCATTTTGTAAACATCAGTAAAAGATTTATATCAACAGTAAGTAAAGATTGCAGCAGCTTATTTTCCCACAAGCTTGGTCAGTATATTTCCTGAGAATTCTTCCAGATACACACGTTGGCTGATGTGATGTTTAATTTTATGACAACTGTGTGAAGCTAGGGTACTCAGATATTTAATGGGACATATCTGGACGTTGTGTTGAAGGTATTTTGTGAATGAAATAAGCATGTAAGTCAGTAGACTGAGAATAACAGATGATCCTTCATTATGATGGTAGCCTTATCCTGTAAGCTAAGGACTAAACAGAGAAAGTCTGACCTCCCCAGAGGAAGGCATTTTGCCAGGAAATTGCCTCTGCCATGAATCATAACATTAATTCTCCCCTGGGTCTCTAGACCACCAGCCTACCCTGCAGACTTGGGACTTGCCAGTGTGTACAATTACATGAGCCAGATCTTTAAAATAAATATCTGCCTGTCTCCCCCACACCCCCAAGAAACCCAAAACCTACTGGTCCTTTTGCTCTGGAGAACCTGTGTAACACAGCTAAAGTCCGTTTCTGCTCTAAACAGAGCTAATGAGTAATATATAAAATGAAACCTCTTCTTCAAATCCATAGTTCAAATTTGTACACAAATCTTTGTGTTTATTATTTTTTTCTCAGTTTATATCCTTGAAGTGGAATCACTACATCAAACAACATGAACATTTTAAAGATCTTTGATACTTAGTTGGATTGCATAAAATACCACGGGTCTGTGTGGTGTGATCCCAGCATTTATGGTTTTTGAATTTGAATAGCGTAGAAAAATAATTGTGGAACGTTTGCAGTTTGGATGATATCATTTATTTTACTCCCTTCTCTTCTCTATGAAGTGCATCTTTCTATCCTATGCCTTCATGGTTCTGCTGGCAGCAATGCTAGCCCACGAATATACTTTTCTCCCCATAGGCCTTAATTTTCATGCTCCTTGTGGAAAAGAAACCACTGTCTAAAGCCATTCATATGAGGAATTAGAAGCTCCTAAAATACCAGTGGAGCAAAAAGGTACTTTTTAGCTATGTCTGCAAGATAGTACATCTTTGCAGAAGCTTTAATTCCATCCTGCTAAATAGTATACATTCATTTTCTCTAAGTTCTGACCTGAAAGCATTCATATTTGTGGTGATGTTATACACAGCCTCTGAGTTCCCATTAATAGGGCTTGGATTCACTCATTTTCCATTAATTTATTAGGCAAACTCTTACCTAGATCCTCGCATTTGGCAGGAACTGAGACACAATATGAATAAAATATACATTTTTCTGCCCTATAGAATTTACATTCTCATAGGAAAAGGAGAATATTTCTACTGAATGCACACGACTTTTAAAAATTAAGAAAGTTCAAAGTAAGAAACATGACAATGGAATATTTGAAATTACAAAGCAAGAGCAGATAACAGTGTATTTTTTTCTTTTTTGCCTAATGCACATAGACCGTAGTCCTTAGAATAAACACAGGGACCATGGGAACATCTGATCCTTGTAACAAATTGCCACTGGAAGGGCCTGGATTATACTTCAGGACTTCCACTATTTTCTTGGCCAGAAGGGCCTCCCAGAACCTCAGGGAGTAGGTTAAAGAGTACCCCAGAGAATGTTACAAGTCAGATTTTGGACCCAACGCTTTCAAGAGAGATATTAATTCACTTGGATAGAGTTGTTTTATATTGCAAAACTAAGTTTTATTTATTATAAAAGCCTCAGGAAATAATCAAAGAGAAAGAAAAAATTGACAGTCTAACCAAGAGATGGGCTGGGATTTAGCTCAGTGGGTAGAGCGCTGCACTGCAGTCTCTGAGGCCCCGAGTTCAATTCCCAGCACCACAAAAATGGGAGAAGAGCCTGGCAATCCACTCCCAAAGCAATCCCGAAGTACTCAGCCATTGAAACCCCTATGAGGGTCGCTATGAGTCGGATACCGACTCGACGGCACCTAACAACAACAACAACAACCAAGAGATAAGCAGTATTAACACTTGAATATTTAAAAATATATAATGTCAATGAAATATTTACATGAAAATTATATAATTTAAAAGGAAGGCTCACTGTGTACCTAATTTTAAATAGAAACAGAGACTGCAAAATACTATGTTATGGAATTTTTTGCTATCTTTCAGTATTTTCTCAGAACCTGATACTGAGTGGGTACAAGAGTCCCGATAATGGATCTAACCTGTGTATTATTCTTGGACATTTATACTATCTGCATTTTTAATCTTATCATAGTGTCTTGGATCATTTATTTAAGATAAATTCATAGAAATAAAATTTGGGGGTTAAAGTGAGTGAATACTGTCATCATTTTTGATACATATGTCCAGGCTGTACCAATAGATATTCCCAAGCACGATGTATATAAATACTGCAGAAGTTATATTCAGAAAAAAAGGCTAAATGGGAGATGCATAGACACATTGTGGCAGTCCAAAGTTTCAGAAATATCCACAGTGGAAATTACTGTCCTTAACTAGGTCTGTCTCTGTTCAAGTCCAAGTCCAAAGTGGCTTCTACCTGTTTTAAGTTCGTGTTCAGATTGGTTCTTTAATGGTTGTTGTTGTTGTTAGGTGCGAGTCGGTCCAACTCATAGCAACCCTCACAGGGTTTTCAATGGCTGATTGTTTCAAGATTCCTCCGGGAGTGGATTGCCACGTCTTTCTCCCATTTTTGCAGTGCTGGGAATCTGGGACCTCAGAGACTGCAGAGCAGTGCTCTACCAACTGAGCTAAATCCTAGCCCCTCTTTAACTGTAGTGGTGTCTTGCAAGCAAGAAATGAGCATTCTTCCAGCTCTGCCAACATCTCATTAAGACAAACCCTTTTCTTTGCCCAAGGATGCCAAAGTCAGAGACTCTTCTTTGAAGGTTTGTAGGTCTCTGTTATGTGTTATTTACACATGCAGCTTGTTGTTGTTATTAGGTGTGGTCAAGTTGTGTCTGACTCATAGCGACCCTTACAGGGTTTTCAGTGGCTGATTGTTTTGGGATTGCCTTGGGAGTGGATTGCCAAGTCCTCCTCCCATTTTTGCAGTGCTGGGAAGCGAACCCAGGACCTCAGAGACTGCAAAGCAGCGCTCTACCAACTGAGAGAGCTTAGAAACCCATTCTTATTCTGGAATTTTCCTTTTGTTTTGTACTACAGAGAAGTGAATGCTGGGGTTCAGCTCAGTTGGTAGAGCGCCTGCTCTGTGCACTCTGAGGCCCAAGGTTCCATCCCAGCACCCCAAAAATGGGAGAGGGCCCTGGCAGCCCATTCCCGAAGCAATCAGCCATCAAAAACCCTGTGAGTAGTAGAGAAGCACTAACATAGTATGGGGGGTGGCACAGTGTCGGGAGTGTGTTGTCCCATTTTACATAGGGTCTCTATGAGTCAGACTTGACTCGATGGCACCTATCAACAACAACAAAAACAGAGAAGTGCTGGTCTCTTTCTCTGTTCTTTAATAGAGGCTCTAGAGTCTTCTCGATCTTCCTCAGGGAGGAACAGAATAAAACATTACACAGAATAAAATAGAAAGTTCTCATGACAGAAAGCATTGCCCTTGACTTTCCTGACCTCATCTCCAACCCTGTCGCCTCATCCACTCTCTTATTGTTTCTTGAACTTTCCATGTTCTTTCGAGTCCCAGGGTCTTTGCACTTGCTGTTGTGTAAACTTCTTTCTCTTATCTCCTCTTCTCGATTTTACTCATTCTGATGTGGCTTATCTAAAACAGCCCCCTCCACCATCACTTCCACCATGATCTTATGTAACATTCTGCTGGCTTTTTGTCTTCTTAGCATCTAACATTATTTGAATTGACATCATTCATTTATTTGCTTTTTTCTTCCCTATTGTATGTCCAGCCTGCAGCTGTAGCCCTGTGGCATCCGAACCCATCAGATCTCAGAAGCTAAGCAGGGTCGGGCCTGGTTAGTACCTGGATGGGAGACCGCCTGGGAACACCAGAAGCTGTAGGCTTGGGAGAAGGACCTGGCAACCCCCTCCCAAAAATCAATCTGCCACTGAAAACCCTATGAACAGCAGGGAAGCACTGACAATAGTGTTTCCCCTGTTGTACAGAGGGTCGCTATGAGTCGGATACCAACTCGACGGCACCTAACAACAACAACATTGTATGTCCTGATGGAACATAATTTCCAGGAAGGTAGGGACCTCTCATGGCTTTTTCATTGCTATATGCCTCCGGGTTTAGCTCAGTAGGTAGAGTACTGCTCCACATTTTCTGAGGACTCAGGTTCGATCCCCAGTACTGCAAAAATATGAGAAGGATGTGGCAATCCACTCCTGAAACAATCCCCCAAACAATCAGCCATTGAAAACCCTATGAGGGTTGCTATGATTTTGACACGACTTGATGGCACCCAATAACCACCTATGCCTCTATACTCTGAACTATGCTGAGTACAATAAACATGTGCTGAATGAACCAAGGGAAAAAGAAGCAAATGAAAGGCACCAGGCGTACTAGATCAGGGCTGGAAGGGTACTCTACTGTTTCCCAATTGTGCTCACATTATTCCCAAAAATTTAGCTTTTGGTGATCTATGTACACTTAGTCTCTGCTAGCCTGCTTCTCAGCAGAATTGCCCTCAAATGTGCATTAAAAAAATCTCAGTCTTACGTGTCTCCAGCAAATGCCTTTAATTCCTGAAGTGGAGGTTGGAAGGTCAGAGATTAGAATTCTTACCTTAACTATCAGAGATTCTTTCTCGATAATCTTGTGCAAGTTTAGAGTTGTCCTCTCTCTCTCTACTTGACTTACCACATATTCAAGAAGTTGAAGTCACATGCCATTTTTAAAGGTTATTCTTTCATTCCTCTTATTTTTTATGTGAAGGAAGTTTTATGTCATGCCTTTTGAGTCTCATTTCTTTTACTATTTACCTACTTTACTCTCTAATTTCTTAAATAAGATTGAAAGACAATATCTCAAAAGTCCTAAGGAATTTGTTAATGAGCCCTCAAAACAGACTGGGTTTCTATCTAAGATTTTTATCTCTCAATTTTGTGAAAAGTCATAAAATGAAACAATAACATAAAAATAATATACATGATACACAGTAAACATATCAGCTGGGCTCTGTGGCACACGCCTGCATCCCCAGAAATTTGGGAGGCTGAAGCAGGAGGATCATGACTTTGAGGCCAGAGGAAGCCTGGACAATTTAACAAGACCCTATGTCAAAATGAAAAGTGAGAAAGGGGCTGAGGATGCTGCCCAGTGGTAGAGCACTTGCCTAGCATATGCAAGGTCCTGAGTTCAAACCCCTGTTGCTGCAAAATAATAATAATAATAATAATAATAATAATAATAATAATAATACATCAAAATAGTGTATGAGGGATGGAAAAATACTATTTTTCCTTTTGCTTTCTTCTCTTTTTAAAAAATGTTATTTATTACCTTTGTTTCTTATATCTTTTTCAAAATTTGATAAATCTGGAAATTCATCTCCATCACAGCTGGAGAATATTACAGAGAAATGGGATTTACACACGAGTCTGGACTCTGCCTGCTAATCAGCATGTTGTTAAGTGGCAGACATCTGGAATACTGTTTTCTTATTACAAAGCAAGAGCTTCCAAACTGGTGGTCCCTAAGCATGGCGATGTTAAATAAACACTAACCAACATAAAATTGGATTATAACACACATATTAAAAAGCTTATTTGTAGATATACCAACAACAAAAATAAAATAGAGGAATCTGACTTTGATACCACAGTTTTAAATGGCACTCTTCAGCTAAAGATAAATCCTGTCAGATCTATCCACACGGATTGGGTTTCCAGTAGTAACCCACACTCGTTTTGGCTTGATTTCGCTTTAATGCCACATTGCTGGGCCTGAAGACATCAGAGCATTACTCTCCTTAATGGCATGATTGCCTAGGTACTTTGTCCCCCTGACACATAGGAATCTCAGTGTCTGTCCTAGGCTTTGCTTCTGCCCCAGTCCCTACCTTTACTTCACAGATGAACAGAGCCTGGGATACTTTCTTGCCATCTGGACTTGGCCCTGGATCATAGGTGAGGGCAGTGGTGCATCTTTATGCCCAAGTTGAAGTGAGAAAGAAAGAGGGGCAAAACCCCCCAAATAGAAACCAAGGACTTGAGAAGAAACTGGGGTGGGGGGGAGAGGTAAGCCAGAGTTTTGGATTTTCTCTCTCATTTGTCTGACCAAGTATACATTGGCTTGGCCTGTGTTTAATTTTTAACATGACACTCATTTACAGTAGGATTCCAAACTGTGCATCCTCTGCCAAACGTTGGCCCCATTAGGAATTGGAGAATGTGTAATAGCCATATTTCTAAAGGGAGTTAAAAAAGAAGTCAGCATTACACTTCTGTGTTTTTTGAGAAAATCATTTGTGTGTGTGTGTTTTGAGAAAGACCAAAATTTGGGAGAGATTTGGGAAAGACGATGTCTAATCAAAAGTGGATCATGTTTAAAAACAAAATGGGCATTATGATTTTGGCAATTGCCAAGATTGGGGAGAAAACGGATAAGAATGTGGTAAGCTGCACTCCACCAGCAGCCTGAATGCGGTCATGGCAAAATGAGAAGTGATGTCTGACAGGAAATGAAGGTCTTATCACAGAAAGCAAAAAGACGTCTTTTTTGTTCTCCCCACAATTACCATCACCAACTGTGACTGCTGATGAAGGACCCCTTGGCATTCTCCCCATGGAATAATTGGCACCCTCCTCTTTGGCCCAGCTGCCCATGGACTGATGTGACAGAGGACATAATTTTGCCCTAATTCTTAAAAGAACAGGAAAACACTGATGTAATCTGTTTGTTTAATTCTAGAAAACCTTTCCCTGAAGCCTGCTTTTGCACTGCCTAACTGGGAAGAGATGTCCGGGGGAGTCATCAGAGTCTGTAAATGTGAGAGAGAGAGAGAGATTCTTACTGCAGCGTGGGACTCTCCCTGAGAATAATGGGAAGCGAGGGAAATTTAGACAGGCGAGCAAAAGATCAAGCAGTCTGGCTCTACTGAATGAGATGCTTAACACTGGTGCCAGCGAGGGCCGGCCAGCTCCGCGTTACCTTTGTGCAGTCTATGTTTAGCAAATTAGTATTTTAAACAAGGCTGCCAGAGACGGAGAAACGTCTGGGACAGAGAACAGACTCCTTAAGGACTGAGCTGCTTCCTGTTGATTATAGATTGGTGTAGATACAACGTTAATATCCTCTCCGTAGAACTTCTAAGTTTAGAGTCATTCATTACCGTTCCAGTTATGGCCTGAATGCATGAAGTGTGTATTTTGTAAGTATTCTTCCGTGGTGCTAATGTGAATGTACATGGATGGAATTTCTTCAGGCCATCCCAGCAGCACGTAGACAAAACTGAAGTCATTATTTGCTTTCCTCCCACGTCACTGGTTGGTTTATTTTTCCACCTTCCTCCTCAGTACTTCTTTATACCCCATCTGAATTTGCCTGACGCAGAGGCAAATTTCTCAGTGTTCTTGTTTCTTAGGTGAACTCACTTAGGTTCATGGCTTTCAAAGATCTTTTCTCTCTCTTTGTAATGCTGAGGATCCAACCCAAGGCCTCACACACAGTAGGCAACCGCTCTGCCACTGAAGTATATTCCCAGCCAAGATTCATGGCTCTAGTAGTTGATATATTCTGATTTCCAACTCATATCTATAACTCCCCAAGTTTCCAATTTATTAGTTTAACTTTTTACTCAATATGTCCGCTGTCTCATATCTAATCTTTTCAATATGTAATAGGTAACTCATGTATTATGTGTAAAGAGAGCCCTTCAATGGGTACTTGATGGGTTGAAGGACTTTGTTTCTTGGCAGGGCTAGGTATATAGTAAACAGTTGATCAATATCGAGTTAATGAATGATGATCTTAATTTCCTTACAAATCTGTATTCTTTAGTTTACTGAATTGTCATGCTGGATATTTAGCTGCTCAAGCTAGTAAATGTGGAGGTAATTCTCAATGCTTCCTTGGCCTCAGCTTCTATATCAAATCAGTCATTACATAATTTTAATTCTATGTTAGAAAAATTTCTGTGATCCATTTCTTGCTGTCCCCACTCTATTACTTTATAGTCTTGTCTGCCTTGATAAAAGAATTGTACTTTTTTTTTTTTAATGGAGTCAGCGTGGTATCTCCAAAATCCACATGCTAAAGTCCTAATCTTAAGTACCTCCAAATGTGACTAGAGAGAGAGTCTTTGAAGAAGTAATGAAGTTCAAGTGAGGCCAGTATAGGGGGCCCTAATCCAATCTGTCTGATGTCCTTATAAGAAAAGGATATTTGGACATGTGGAAGGACCCCAGAAATACATGCTCTGGGAAGCAAGGTTATGTGAGGGGACAACAAGGAGATGGCCATTGACCAGCCAAGGAGAGGGGCCACAGGAGAAGCTGAATGTATCAACACCTTGACCTTGACTTCTAGCCCCCAGAACTGCGGGAAAAAAAAGTATGTTGTTGAGGACACTCCGCCTGTAGTATTTTGGTATTGAAGCTCTACTAAACTAATATCTTTTTCCTCAGAAGATACTCTAGTCTCCTGTAACAAGACTGATCTTTGTATCTCTCCATTTAAGGTGGGTTACAAAAAAAAAAAAAAAAAAAAAAAAAAGAAAGAAAGTAAGAAGGAGGACAGAGAAATAAATATAAATAATAAATAGGTGTTCAAAATAGGTGTTCAAAGGATGAAACTGTGAACAGATCTCAACTGCCTTTCTCTCTGGTGTATAGGCTTCCCTGTGTGGTCTTTCTTAAACATTGTAACAACTATAAATGAGCATGTTACTTCAGTGTTTCAAAACTTTTGGCTTCTCACAGGGATAGTAAATTCCAGTGTCTTAGCCTTGTATTCAGAGCTCTTTACCATTTGGTTTTCTTTCGCTTGCCTCTCCAAATCCATCTAATCTCCAGCCTGAGAAAGTGAGGCAAAAAGCAGAAGGCGAGAGAGGCCGAGAGAGGCGATGAAGACAGGTGAGCGGGCTCCAGGGCTGCCTCGTTCAGCTCTGACGTCAGACCTCACAGGCTGTGTGCCAGGCACCACTGTGAGCACTTCACGCACAGTCACTCAGTTACACGCCGAGAAACAGAGAGGTTGTGCCACTTGCTCCAGGCTTCCTCGCTAACGGAGTCACAACCCAGCTACGCTCTCCTTTTCCTTGCGCCCTCTCATCCTTCCAAAGCCTGTTGGTTGTTGTTGCTATTTGCTTAATAAAAATGTTTTTTTTTAAATAAAGATAGCCCAAATTGGTTTCTATTCCTGAAGTAAAATAAAATGCAGCTGTTACATAGCCTC
>VMDO01023588.1:0-31504 GCA_007922755.1 Pedetes capensis
TTTGTATTAAAATAAAAATATGTACAATGATCATAGGTTCATATATATGATATGATATGTATAGGTTCTTATGTATATCCAAAAGTACTGTCTCCTTAGTTTTTCTTTAAATTCATTTACCTTTTTAACAACCCCTCTTTAATGATCATAAACAGATTTCAAACTTTTTTCCATGTTGTGATTCACTTTAGTGTACATGTATCTTTATACCATTATTTGATTTATACCTTAGGAGATAAAATCATTAGTAAAAATAATATTATATATGTGTATATGTATGTGTGTATACATATATATGTGTATATATACATATACATATATATGTGTATACACACACACACACACACACACACACACACACACATTGATCTTAATAGATATTGCCAAATGGCCCTACAGAAATTTGGTCTAGCTTTACATTAATAACCTCCTAGGTAATAGGCTTTTATTAATTTGAATTCTTGCAGATAATCCATGAAAATTATCTTAATATTAAATCCTAATAAATTTTAATATACTTTCACCTTTATCGTGCATTTTTAGTTTTTTAATGTTTTACCTACTCATGTTTCTCCAAAAATGTCAGGCAAGCACTGTTTTCATTCTCTAGCTCAATCAAAAATTTGACAAAAGCAAAAAGATGACCTGAAAGTAGAGGGAATTGTAGTGAATGCTAATGGGACAGGGATGGAAAGTGAATGGAACAGAGATTAAGAGCATAGTTGGGACAGTGAATATAACCAAAGCACTATCCTCCTGTTTAGAAATATCAGAGTGAAATCCATTAATTGGTAGTATTGATATTAATTAATGAAATTATTATAATTAAACAAAGAACTTGCACATCGAAATAAGTTCTCACTTGTCTATACAATTGTCATCCCTCTTAATGACAGTTGTCACTGTTTTTCTTAGACAAATGCCCCACTTGGCTATACACTTCTTAGAAAATTGACTTCTCTTCATTAATCTTTGGATCTGAATCCTGACTGGCCCAAGCTACTTCTGGTATACCAAATGGTTCATAAAATGCTATATGCTGTTATATAAGTCAGAATAAATAATTATACCATGTCATCTCAGAAAAGGTTATCATTACTCCAAGCAGTGATATTATGTCTTTGTCAGAACTATGAATTGATGTAGTCATGGATTTATCAATCTAAAGATGAAATTGTCTTTTTGAGAAAGGCAAAGTAAGAAGGGAAGAGGGTGGAATTGTTTCCTTGATGATACAAATGTACAAACAATGTACTTCCATATAACTTAGTGGAACTGTACCAAAACTATTACAAATAGAAGTGTGGTTCATTGCTCATCTTTTTTTTTTTTTTCAGTACTGAAAGATTGAACTCATCATCTCTAGCATGCTAGACAAGTGCTCTACCATTAAGCTGCAACATCAGCTCCTTTTTTACTTTTTATTTTGAGAAAGAGTCTCTCTTTAGTCATTCAGCCTACCTCAAACTAGCAATCCTCCTGCCTCACCTTCCTGAATCACTGGGATTATAAGTGTGCACTACGGAGTCAGGGAAAGGATGTGGCAATCCACTCCCGAAGCACTCCCAAAACAATTAGACATTGAAAACCCTATGAGCGTTGCTATAATTCAGATCCCGACTCCACAGCACCTAACAACAATAACAACAACAACAAGGGTGTCCAACTATTTTTTAATTGCTGTTTTTGATGTTATCTTTATATAGGAGGTAGAATAAGCATATCTGTAGATACTATATTTTTTTCCTGGAATCCATTCCTTTTGGTTATTGTGACATAGATTTCATTGTTTGTTTTATGTGGCATGTCTATCAATTTTGTACATTCTATGTTTTTGAAAGCTATGAAGGTGCACAAACTGAATAATACACTTAAATTTTATGGAACTGTTTAGGAAACATGATTTATCTGTGAATTTATATTTTATTGAGAACTTTATGCCAAGCATTGTGGTATCTAGTGTCTAATTTAAAAGCAGAATATATAGCATATAGTACTATTATGTCCATTTCATAGATGAGCAAAAAATAAATAAATAAATAAACATCAGTTTTACTTGCCAAAGATCATACCACTGGTAAACCTTGGAGCTGGATTTGAACATAGGCAGATTGTCTCAACCATATGGTAACTATTCATTTATTATGCAGTAGCTACATTTCCATTGTCTGACACAGCTGATTATACATTTCTTCATATGTTCATTTACTTTTTTCGTAAGAGTTGATCCAAAGTGCCTAAGCTTAAATGTAAAAACTATATTTGAGGCTAAAGATTTTCACATTTAGCTTTGGTGATTTTCATGAACATTTTTTTACTTTTTCCCAGAAGTGAATTATTACATGATGAATCTTTTATTTCTTCATTTCTAAAAAAGGCTTACCACAATCTATCTCAATGTAAGTTAAAAAATAAATTAAAAAATCTTAGCACTATTCATCTCAATTTCAATTTTATTACATAAAGATGTAGTATTAACTACTTTTCTATAGCTTCTATTATTTGAGTTAAAAATTTCAAGCCCTGTCTCATTTTTTCTATTTTTTAAGGAGTGTATCATTTCTTTCAAAAGTTTAAATATTAGAAGATTTAGAAGTAGGGGATTTACCAGTATATGTCAAAAGATGTAAATCTTCATCAAATCTGTTGGTCAGGCAATGTAATATTTTCCCTGTAGATCCATATCTATTTTTTCAGGGAAAGATATCTTATTTTTTGTTTCTCAGCTTACTTTCATTCATTGTCTTGTATATGCAATAAGTCACACACACACACACACACACACACACACACACACACACACACTATAAAGTTCTCTTAAAATGCCTTCCAATTCCAGAGTGATGTCTTTCTGCTTCTGATTTCTTGTTCTTCGTACATTGGAGCAATTTTAGGGCTAGTTCTTTAACCTGATCTCTGAGTCTGAAAGTCATCATGCTCCTTTTTAACTCATGTTTTGAACTTTTACATTATAATCATATCAGATATATTATTTTTGTACTAGAAAATTATGTGTAAGGGACTGTAAGAGACTCTCCTTTCATGTTGCTTTTGTGTGGAGTGATGATTGTTTACATTGTCCTTTTTCTCTGTCAACAATTTAAGGGTAGTTTGCCTATTTGGGATGTTTGTTGTTCTCCAGTTCTCTGTTGTTTTTTCCCTCAGGCACAGGCTTTGGAATACATAAATCAGCATCGACTTTATATGTATCTATCTTGTGGCAATATCAGGTCAAGAAATCTTTCTCTGCTCTGCTCTAGTGCAAAGGTTGGTATTCTGCAGCCCGAGTAGAGAAGAGATAAGCTATTTTCAGTTCTCTCACAGATCTTAGCAGATGGGGAGATTTGTGGACTTGGTTACCGTTCTTTGGTGGCCGACATATGGCATTATAGGTCCTCTATTACTACAGAGTCTGAAAATTTTCTGACCTTCCTTGTAATCTCCTTGCTTTTGCTTCTCCCATCTTTCTGGTTAAGATTAGAAACTGCTTTGATATATTTGCAAGAAATTTACAAGGTTTGAATTTCATTGTTTCAGAAACTCCATGTAAATTTTAGCAAGTAAATGTGATTAATTTATATATAGTTATTTTTATGCATTTTTCAGATTCAAAATTGATTTTTGTTAAAGAGTTCATACAAAAATACATACCTATATAAAATAAGAATAAGAAAAGATATCCAGAATATTAAGTTTACACAACTACTTGTTCTTGGTAGGTGCGGATGAGTTGTGTCTGACTTATGGTGACCCTATATTTGACAGACGAAGCACTACCTAGCACTGCCATGCTAGGCAAGATTTTCAGTGTTTTTCTTCTACTCATAAGTTTTTGATGGCTGATTGTTTCTAGGGTGTGCTACTAGGTCCTACTTCCAAGCCTTCAGTACTTAGTATTACCCTGCTTAGCTTCCGAGATATGATGAGATCAAAGGCCAGGGTGGTATAGCTGTAGACACACAACTACTAGCATGGCTAAACTCTACAAAATTGATAACACTGAGTGCTGGCATGAGAAATTCTCACACTTTGCTCATGGGAAGGCAAAATAGTGCAATCATGCTACAAGGAAGACATCTTATTTATTTATTTATTTATTATTTTTATTTTTGCAGTATTGGGGGTTGACCCCCAGGGCCTCACACATACTTTGCAAGTGCTCTACCACTGAACTGCAGCCAAAGCCCACTTTTTGTTTATCTATTCATTCTTACTTTTGAGTCAGGATCTCACAAAGTTACTCTGCCCTCAAACTTTCAATCTTCCTGCATCTGGTTCCCAAGTTCCTGGGATTACAAATATGTACCACCATTCCAGGCTACCAGGAAGATTTTTATAAAGGTAAAAACAGTCTTAATATCTGATTCAACAAGTTTATACTTCAGCATTTACCAAAACGAGTTAAATATTTATGTCATCCAGAAGTCTGCACACAAATATTTTTAACAGCTTTATTTGTAATTGTCGAAATCTAGAAGCAAGAGTTTTTTAGTAGATGAACCGATAAACTAGGATGCATACATATAAGGGCCTGGGATTTAGCTCAGTTGGTAGAGCACTGTGCTACAGTCTCTGAAGTCCCGAGTTCAATTCCCAGCACCGCAAAAATGGGAGAAGGACCTGGCAATCCACTCCCAAGGCAATCCCAAAACAGTCTGCCACTGAAAACCCTATGAGGGTCACTATGAGTCAGATACCGACTCGACAGCACCTAACAACAACAACAATACATATAAGAGAATATTCTCAACCATTAAAAGAAATAACCATCTGATCACCAGATGCATATGTTGTTGTTAGGTGCTGTTGAGTCAGGTCAGACTCATAGCTAACCTATGTACAACAGAATGAAACACTACCCAAGGGTGTGCCATGCCCAGCACTACTATCAGTGCTTCTCTGCTAGTCACAGGGTTTTCCATGGCTAATTGCTTCAGGAATGGGCTGTCAGGTCCTTCTTCTAAGCCTACAGCACCCAGTATTCCCAGGCAGTCTACCATGTAATCACTAACCAGGTTTAACCCTGCTTAGCCTCAAAAATCTGATGAGATCAAATATCAGAGTGTTATGGTTACAGGCAAAAGGCATAGAGGAATCATAAATGTATACTTTTACTTGAAAAAGTCTGTTTGAAAAGGCTACAGGAGGTGATTTATAACCACATGATGCTCTAAAATAAGAAAAAGCTATATATTGTAGGACTATCTGTTACTTTATAATAAGAACATGTACAGAGATTGTTGAAAAAAGGAAGCAGATGCTAGGTTTTAGGGGAAAGTGGAAGAGATGAGTAGGTACACTGGAGGGGAAATTTTAGGGCAATGAAACTATTCTCTACTATATTTTAATTGCCATTAGATGACATTATACAGTCCTCAAATCTAGCTCAGTTGATAGAGTACCATTCTGCACACCCTGAGGCCCTTGGTTCGATCCCTAGCACAGAAAAAATAGGAGAAGGACATAGCAATCCACTTCTGAAGCAACCTCAGAAAAATCAGCCCTTGAAAACCCTATAAGTGTTGAGATAAATCAGTCAATTTAATGGCACCTAACAACAACAACAAACCTGTAGAACACTATAGCACAAAGTGTGAACTTTCATAAAATTAGCTTTTACTTAATAAAAATGTGTCAGTGTTAGTTCATCACTGGTAGCAAATGTAGCATACAAATGCAAGATGTTAATAACAGAGGAAACAATTGAGGTCAAGAGGAGTGTGGAGAGTGATATATGGGAGCTCTACATTTAGCGTAATTCCTTAAACCTACATGTCTAAAAAGTAAATTCTATTGATTTTTAAAGAAAGAAAGAAAAATTGAAATAAAGGAAAAGCTTTTAGGCACATGACACTTTCCCCTGCTCCCCAATGATACCCATCACTAATCCCTGGACACTGTGAATATATCACCTTATAAGGCAAAAAGGATTCTGTAGATAGGATTACGGGTCTTGAGATGGTAATCCTCCTGGATTATCCAGTTAAGGCAAATTTGTTTGCATATACACATGAGCTCTTTTTAAAAATTTATTTATTTTTTATTTATTTTCTTTTAATTATTATTTTTTATAGTGCTCAGGACTTGGGGTTGAACCCAGGACCTTGTAAGTACTTTGGAAGTGTTCTACCACTGGGCTGCATCCCAGGCCCATTTTTTATTTTTATTTTGAGTCCACTCTCTAGCCTCCAGCCCACACTCCTTCTTCAGCCTCCCAGATGGCTGGGGTTACAGGCATGGACCAATGTACCTTGTTTACTCACATGAACTCTTAAAATACAGAACAATTCCATGCTTTAGTGAGAGAGATGCCCTAGAGTCAAAGACAAGAGATATTCTAAGCACCAGAAAAACTCAATTTGTCTTTGCTGGCTTTGAAGGGAAGGGAGCCATGAGCCACAGGATGAGGAGAATCTCTGGATTTTATGAATGGCCCACCTCTGGCGGCCTCGAAGAGCTGACCTGCCAACAACCTGAATGAGAAAGGCAGCTTATTCCCTAGACTCCCTCCAAAACCATCACAGGGTTACTGGCTCCTATGTGACCAGTGTTAGCATTCTGGCCTATAAAACTGAGATAAGTAAATATGTTGACTTTAAACTTCTAAATACATGGTAATTTAATATGGCTACAAGGAAGCACTAACATAAAAGCTAACTAAAATTATTTTTATGATTCCAAAAACACACAAAAATTAAACTCTGATATAAATGTGCACCAAGTTTCAGTACTTCTGACTGATGCATGAAATTTTATCTTTGGCCCACATTTTTTTCTACATTTAATAAACCTCTCCAAAACCAATGTTGAAAAATGAAATACTTCTTATTTAATTTAAAATGCAGTAATATATTTCTAGACCCTATGCACAACAGAAAGAAACACTACACAACACTATGACAGACACATGATGTTTTTTATGTTTAAGACCATTGCTGCAACCAGTGTCTCAACCAGTGTCTCAACCCATCTAAAAGAGGGTCTTCCTTTTCTCATTGACCCACCACTCTCCCAAACACGATGTTCTTCTCCAGTGATTGCTCTTGCTTGACAATATGTCTAAAATACCTCAGACCCATGTTATCCATCCTTGTGTCCACGGAGCACTCTGGTTGCACTTCTAGCACTGATCTGCTGGTTCTTTTGGCACTCCATGGCATATTCCATATTCATCTTTAGCACCATAATTCAAAAGCATCAATTCTTCTCCTGTTACACTTATTCAGTATTCAGGTTTTGCAAACATATGATGCCATTGAAAATACCATGGCATGAGCGAGTCACACTTTCATCTTCAATGTGACATCTTTACTTTTCAGCATTTTAAAGAGATCTTTTGCAACTCTCCTTATGTCTGTTCTATAGAACCTTAAAAATTATATTTTACTCACTTGCATTGACTCATATAAAAATAACTCACATTTTGACTATTTATATTGTACAAGTGTTATTTTGCATGCATCACTGTTTAATTTTATTTAATTCTCAAATAAACCCTGTGTTGTAGTATCTCCCCCTTTGTCTACCTATCTGTACCATGTTTAAAGATTTTATTGGGAACTGGGTGCGGTGGAGCACTACTGTAATTTTAGTGGCTGAGGAGGCAGAGGTAGAAGGATTGCAACTTGGAGACCAGACACAAAAATGTGTAATTTGGGTAGACCCTGTCCAAAAAAAGTTAAAAAATGGGTTGGAGGTGCAGCTCAGTGGTCCAGCACTTGCAAAGCACACAAGTGCGAGACCCTGGTTTCAACCCTCCAGTACCTCAAAAAAAAATTTATTTGGATTATTTTTCTAATACATTTTATGTTAATAGTTTACTTTGCTTTTTGTTTCTCATGAAATAAAATATTAGATTTTTCCTAAGAAAGGAATACTTAAAGTGATTATTTCATAATGCCAATTTAACTACAGATAAGATGTCATTATGATTTGGTTTTGAAGCTTCTCCCAAAAAGCTAATATATTCAACGCTTGGCCACCGGCTAGTGGTCTAAACATTGAAGGGTGATTGGATAATGAGAGCAGTGATATAAACAATGGATTAATCCATTAATGGATTCATAATTTGATGATGTTATTGGGAGGTAGTAAAGGCTTTTAAAGATGGGGCCTAGCTGGAAGAAGTAGGTCACTAGGGCCATACTGTTGGAGGCATTGTCAGTAGTTCCTTCAAATCTCTGTCTTCCTCCCTGCTTTCTGGAGGCCCTGAGGTGACCAGGTTTCCTTCTGTCATGGTGTTCCACCTCACCACACGTCCAGAAACAGAGCAGGTGGACGCTACAATGAAACCTCTGAAACGTTGAGCCCAAATAAATCTTTCCTTCATCTAAATTATTTTCGTAGGAATTTGTCACAGCAATGAAAAGTATGAATCACACAGATTTTTTCCTTTTTTATTTTGTTTGCTAATGAAGCACTGATTGCAATTATGAAAAAATCCTGTAAATAAACTGCATAATATAGTAGTCACTAGACACATAGAGCTACTGAAAATATGAAATATAATCAATAAACATGGTAACATAAATTTTAATTAAGTTATTTATTAATTTATTTATTTTGGTGGTGCATGGGACTAAACCCAGACCCTGTGCTTGGAAGCTGCCTCTGGCCTTGAACTTCTGATCTTCCTGCTTCCTCCTGTTTAGTTGCTGGGATTTGAAAGCATGCATTAAGGCACCTTGCTTAATTTTGTTTATTATAAGTGTAAATTTAAGCAACCATACCTGGCTAGAGGCTGATATATTGAATAGTGATTTTCTGATTCTACTTATTTTTTCTTTTATTTTTTTTTATACTAAGTAAATCTTTATCCAAAATTTGACTTACATTTATTTATTTTTCACAGAAAGATAACTGATTGCTTTCTTTCTTTTTAAGAATCAAGATTCCTTAAAATATCTTACTAAAATGTTGAACATAACTACAAATATGGAACCTAGAAGGACAGTTTTAAAGCATTTGCTTCATAATCACCTTTAGAATCTTTTCTGATGACTTAATGGAAAAGAATTTGATTATTGGTTAAGACACCTTTAAATACTATTATAAAACTCTTTTAAAAATTCTCCTTAGAGAGTGGTGGGTCAATGAAAAAAGGAAGACACTCTTTTAGATGGGTTGAGACACTGGTTTCAGCAATGGTCTTAAACATAAAAAAGATCATGTGCCTGTCATAGTGTTGTGTAGTGTTTCATTTTGTTGGGCATAGGGTCTCCATGAGTTAGACCCAACTGGATGGCATCTAACAACAACAAGCAAGTCAAGTTGGAGGAAACTTATTCTAAATTTAAATCTTCATTGTCACCTGATAATAAGTATGGTATTTATTTCCATAGAATTCTATGATTGAAAAACTCAAGTTTGTATGCAAATGTGATCTGTGTCAAAAATTCTGCATCTAATGACTATAGAAACTGCTGTGGGCTCTGATCTGATACTGGCTGCAATAATGATATCAACGCTGAGGATAAACTAATGTCCTCTGGCTATAAATGAAAATTACTATTTGGAGACAAAGTTAGGCCTCAGTTCCAGGTTGTCTAAGAAACTAACAAATATATACTCAAAACATCAATGCACAGAGACAGAAAATAAACTGGCTTTGAAGGATGAGATCATGTTTTGAATAAAACTCTTTAGAACTAGTATTATAACACTTCCATAGTATATATTTGAATATCAAAATTTAGCTTATGCCTAATCAAAAATCATATATCTCACATAATGTATATCATAAAAGTTTCACCATGTTATTTAGTCTTGACTGCAAGATATTCTCCATTTTTAAAGTGAGTAATGAAAAGACAAAATAATTTGACATAGTGTTGTTAATAAACAGCAAAATTAGATTTAAAACCTGGACAGACTTCAAAATTAACACTTAGCCAGTAGACATTGATTGCCCTGCTTCAGTGGTCAAATGAGTGAATGGACACCATGGACATCGAGGGGCACATCCCTGTGCTGAAATATCATTGATACGTGAAGTGATTTTCTGCATGTAAAAAAAATCTAATAAGTTGATTCATCATTCTTAATGGAAAGTTAATATCACTATGTGATGAGAAAAAAGGTTTTTTCATGCTGTTTGTAGAAGTATGAATTATATTTTAAGAGCAATTTGATAATAAGAGTGGGACTCTTGAAATATGGAAAATTTTGTCTGATTCTTTAAGAATTTGTTCTCAAGTAATAATTAAGCATGGAGGGGAAAAATGACTGCCTTAGTAGTGTCCAGGAAAATCAAATTATAATAGGAAAAACCTTATAGACTTGAAATGGTAAGAAATGAAGACCAGGTGAAGTAATTATCTTTTTAAGACTGAAGAAATAAAATGTTACACAGCCACTCTAACAATATTTTTGAAATGTATTATAGCCCTGAGTGTGTTTGTATTTGATTATTATTATATATTATAAATCAGTACCTAGATTATTTTTGTTGTTGTGTGTAGTTAAGTTGGATCCAGCTCATAGCAGTCCTATGAAGACCACAATAAAACACTACCAACACTATGTCATCCAAAATCTTTTCATGCTTCAGCCCAATATTGCAGTGATTTTATTTCTTATCATGGGAGAAGGGCCTGGCAATCCACTCCCAAAGCAGTCCCGAAATAGCCACTGAAAACCCTATGAGGGTCACTATGAGTCGGATACCGACTCGACAGCAACTAACAACAACATATTTCTTCTCATTTTGAGTCATGCCACATCAGCAATTGGAAGTACCAGGGGCTTTACTCCAAACCCATTCTTAAGGTAGAGTCTGCTTTAAGGCGGCAACTCTTCCAAGGTTTCTTGAATGTCTTCCAGCCTCAGGTGGGGGGGTTCTCATTTTTCTAGCACTATATTTGTTAACACTTCTATGCTATTTATATACTTTTCAGTGACTGATTGTTTCAGAAATGAACTGTCATGTCCTTCTCCCTAGTCTGTCTTAGTCTGGAATCTCAGTTGAAATCTGTCCACCATGGGTGGCTCTCCTGGTATCTGAAATACCAGCAGCATACAGCCCCCACAGCATGACCAGCTGATATACATTCAGAGGAACTAAATTATAATCACTTTTAAAAAGAAATATGTATTTATATGTACATGTATGTGTTTACAGCATACAATTATTTAAATATCGTATCATATATAAGTGATCTGTAATATGCTACATCAAAAGTTTATTTGTAGAGGTGAAATAACCCTTAAACTTTCTAAGTCATGTTTTCTATTTTATTTCTATTAACATATTTTTGTAAGAAAAACCATATAAAAAGTAAATACAAAATAAAATACCAGCCCTGGGTACAGTTGCGTACGCCTGTAATCCCAACAGCTCAGGAGGAGGAGGCAGGAGGATTGTAAGTTCGAGACCAGAGGTACTCTGTGTAATTTAAGGAGACCCTGTCTCAAAAAGTTAAAAAAATGGGCTGGGGGCGCAGCTCAGTGGCCCAGCACTTACAAAGCATGCAGGCACAAGGCCCTGGGTTTAACCCCCAGTATAGCAAAATAAATAAATAAATAAATAAAATACTTACTTTCCTTTTCAAGAAGCTAGACCAAGATAACTACTGATTGTTCAAATTGAAAGTTGATATTTATTTTAGACTGTAAAAGCAAAAACAAAGGCAATAAAAATATAAATAATAAATAAATAAATAAATAAATAAATAAATAATTTATTTGAGCAGAACCCCCTACTCAATTTTCCACTCTGACTTTGTTAGTTGTTTGAATGGATCTAAGCAAAAGCTTGGTTTAAGGTTGGATTCATTTCATTTTATGGCAGAACACTGTTGTAGGCATGGGTACCCATGAAAGTAGTTGCTATTTAGCTGTGGCCAGTGTTGATAGGTAAAAACTAAGGTTCATTGTTACCAGCATTTATCATTTTAAAGATAATTTGTATCTTTGTAATTTTATGTATGATAATTCAACGTTTTTGGTGTTAGTTGGTACTTTTTTAGATGCTATAAACCAAACTATACATGTTTGTAAAACAGATATACTCCTTGGACTGAAGACTGTCTTCATTTAACTGAGCATATAAGCTCTATACTACTTCATTGTGTGCCTGCAGCCATAGCCCTGTGGCATCTGATCCCATCAGATCTCTGAAGCTAACGAGGGTCTGGCCTGGTTAGTACTTGGATGGGAGACTGCCTGGGAACACCAGATGCTGTAGGCTTGGGAGAAGGACCTTGCAATCCCCTCCCAAATATCAATCTGCCGTTGAAAACCCTATGAATAGTAGAGAAGCACTGACAATAGTGTTTCACCCATTGTACGTAGGGTCGCTATGATTCGGTCACCAGCTTGATGGCACCTAACAACAACAACAACAACTTCATTGGGTATATACATCATATTTCCATAATCCATTCTTCTGTTGACATATACTTAAACTGATTCCATATCTTGCTATTGAGCATAATACCACAATAAATATGGGTGTGTAGGTCTCTTTATTGCATGCTGGCTTCATATTTTTCAGATATATACCCAGGAGTGATATGGATATAACATATGGTAGTTCTATTTTTAGTTTAGGAAACCTTATAGTGTTTTCTATAGAGGTGTTATAAAACCTTATAGTGTTTTCCAAAGAGGTGTTACTAATTTGCACTTCAATCAACAGTATATAAGGGTTCTTTTCCCCTATACTATTATCGGTGTTTGTTGTTTTGGCTTCTTTGTATGCTTATTGGTTCGCTTTGTTTTTTTTTTTTTGATAATAGCCTTGCTAACTGAGGTCAAACACAATGTCAGTGTGTTTTGGCATTGCTTATTCCTATAGATATTGATGTTATAGATATTAAGCTTTTTTCATATATTTATTTGGCCATTTGAACTTCTATTGATAAGTGTCTATTTATAAAATTGGCCATTATTTCCCTTTGATTGCTTCTTTTTTAAGGTTTTTGAGTCCTTTGTATATTTTGGATGTTAATTCTGTATCATGTGAATAGTCAGTCATTCTATAAATTGTTTCTTCACTCTGTTGAGTGTTTCTTTTGCTGTGCAGAAAGTTGCTAATTTGATGTAGCCTCACTTGTCAATTCTTGATTTATTTCCTAAGTTAATTAGGGTACTACCTAGGAAGTGAAATTGTTGCCTGTGCCAATGTCTTGAAGTGTTTTCTGTGTAATTTTTTCTTGTAGTTTCAAATCCTGTCATTTGCAAGAAAAAGGATGGAACTGAAATATACCACATTAAGCAATCTAAAAATGATACAGAAAAGAAAAGCATCACATTTCTCTCATATGTGGAAATTAAAATAATAATAATACATGTTTCTAAATTAGCTGACTGTAAAAGAAGGGCTATTAGAGGTAACAGTGTTGGGGGAGGGAAGACAGGAAGATTGAAGAAAGTTGAAGGCAGGGTAGATATGATCAATGCAAGAATGGAAATATCAAAGTGAAGACCATTAATTCGTAAGAACAATACAGGTTACCAATTATAATAATGAAGAAAGAAAAAAATCAAAGTAAAATTTAAGTCATAAAATAGCAGTAAAGAAGAAAATGTCTCCTGTGGATATAGAGAAAAATATGATATTGTACTATCTCCCTACTGATTCTGCTTTACTTTATAGTGTTTGTGTTTTTATTGCTGGAAAATAACATTTGTTTCCAAAAGAATTAGCTCACTTGGTAGAGAGCTGCTCTGTACTCTCTGAGGACCTAGGTTAAATCCGCAGCACTGCAAAAATGGGAGAAGGATGTAGGAATCTATTACCGAAACAATCTCAAAACAATCAGCTATTGAAAACCCTATAAGGGTCACTATGAGTCAAAGATGGCACCTAACAACAACAACAAAAACAACAACAATGTGTTACTTGTTTACAAGTACTCACATCCTAAATATGGCTTATTATAGATAATTTATATGTGATAGAACTGAGTGCATGAAATGGAAGTTAATATTTCCAGCTAGAGCAAAATCGTATAGAAAAATATATGATGACCATAGTGTTCAAGAGAATCATACTCAAATATACGTGAGTATTTCAGTGAAACTTAATTTATAGCATAATATTTAATTATGGATGGCTTATCCCAACATTTATATATTTTTGAAGATATTTATAGAGAATAGCAAAAATAGTAGCTCAAAGAATGTCATTTCTAGAGGGGATGGAAATGGCATAAAATATCAATGTGAATTCAGAAACTAAAAATTATCAAAGATCTGTATGAGATGGTGAAAATGTTCTTCAATACAATTAAGGGATAAACACTTGCTTAAGAATACCTAATTACATGAATAAAATACATAAAAATGCTTTATGGGAAATCATCTTATTCTTTCATGAAAATGGACCAATTGGTCTAAATTAGATTTCTCTTTATGGTGTCATTATTCCTCAAAAACTGAGTATTCTGACCTGTTTATAATTTGTTTAAAAGGA
Organism: Pedetes capensis; assembly: GCA_007922755.1. Taxonomy (NCBI): domain Eukaryota; kingdom Metazoa; phylum Chordata; class Mammalia; order Rodentia; family Pedetidae; genus Pedetes; species Pedetes capensis. The sequence continues at coordinate 14,417 of VMDO01023588.1, forward strand.
AAGAAACAAAACTACTATAGTGGAAAGAGAAAAAAAATTCTGAACAGATTTGTGCTAGCAAACATTTCAGGTCTCTACAAGTACAAGTCTTCCTCCCATCACGCGGTGCCAGATGCTCCCTCCTCTGTGATGCCACAGGCTGTGGTGGATCCCTGCGGCACTATAAACAAACTCAAAACCTGGCACAGCTATCAGAGTTATAGAAACACCTATGCTAAATAGCTCTGTATTGTGAATCTGGGAAAACTACGTGCAGAATCTTCACTCTTCAATTTATTTTAAACCTCTGATTAAATTCCCCATTAAGAATAAGTTGTAATAACATAATAAGAGACACTAGCCTCAAAGCACAAGAGTACACTGCAAACAAATTCCACATATACTTAATTCATTATTCCAGCTCCTGGATAGAAAGAATGTCATTACACTTAGTTTTTAGAACTACATGTATACATGAAGCATTCATTCAGGTGTGCTTATATATTCAAATGAAATATGAAATTTTTGGTTGAATAATGCTCAAAAATCTATTCTTTCTCAAGAATAATATATATATATTATAATTAAAATAATAACTATTCATTGTTTTATTTCATATTTCTTTGTGTGTACTTTGAGTATTTTGTCTGGATTGAATATTTAAATATCCTACCTGTATTGAGTACATTTTATCATTGCATTCATTAAGGTGTCTACATACTTTCTTTTCAAATCTACTGTTAAATGTTTGATCACAGAAAGTCTTTACATAACAACTTTCTTTGGAAGGTAGTTACTGTATATGTAAGATATACAGAAAATCATTTGGTATTAAGAAAGATTATTTAATAAAATGCTGGCATGACTTCATCTCCAGGTTAAGAAGTAGGAGTGTGATATCAGAGAGCATTTAAAATTTAACTTGACTCGAATTTCTACTTCTTTTTTTTTCCCTCCTTAGACCATTGACACTAACTTTTGCTTAACCAGGTTTTACTGTCTCATCTTGTGATTAAGGTATAGTTATGAAAATAAGCCTGATCCTAATTTCCTTTCTCATAATTTTATTTAGAAAATATGAGTGGTTTATTTGACATTTAGATGATACTATATGATACAGGATGTAGAAATCATGAATGAATCCAAGAGATAAAGTTTGAAACAAAATCTATTGATTTTTGTGGTGGCAAATGATTGCTGCTATATTTTTAAATACACAAATTTTTCACTAGTATAATCATGACCTTTAAGGAAAATAACTGAAATTTTCTCAACATGATTTGCTACATACTGTTTCTGTTTTTCTTTGGAGCAGACATGGATGAAGCTCCATTAATGTTTTCATTACTATTCTGGTACTCCTACTATGAGATAAAGTAGGTATTGAAAACTCACAGCCCATACAGGGTCCTTCACACAAATTTTCTGATAGCTACCCGGAGGATATGTTTAGGAGGATATTCTCCTTCATCAGTCTGAGAGCAGCTTCACTGAATAAATTCAAATGCCTTACCTTTGGGCAGGCTGAATTCTAGTATTGGGGTATGTTCCAGAGCTACTCATGGAATCAGATGAAGCTAACCTTCATCAAAATCCACAAGTTCTCTTTGCTTCTTTCCCTTCTGTATTCATGTATATCCTTCTGCTTTACAGCAATCTCTTGAGAGCACCCTCTGAAAATTACTTGTATTAGAGATCCCTGTCTCAGGCTCTGCTTATGAAGAACACAACATTAGATATAACTGCTCATCCTTCAACTCCTTGTTAACAGTATGAAACTGGTAAAAGTAAATTGGCGACACTAAATGAGAGATTGTTTACAAATAAATAATAATAAATTACATAAAGTTTAAACAATATAGTAATTGTTTAAATAGTATAGTAATTGCTAGTGTAAATGTTGCTTACCTTCACTTGAGATGGAACAAGTAAGTGGAGGAATTTTCTTGGGTTATGACACTCAGCCAACCAATGTTTTCCTGGCAACAAGGAGCTTAATAGCCACTAGAATTCACAAAGATGGAGGGCTTGCTGGTTATTTTAAAATAGTTCATTGAGATATTAGAGATATGAGATACGTGGGTTGTGTTTCTTATACTATCAGTTACATGAGTCAATTAAACAAAGGTTCTAAAAAATGGAAGTCAAACACTCATATACTTAGAACGTACTGCTTCTCAATATCATCATTTAAAATCTACAGTGAGAGTAAGAAATGAGATTTAGACAAAAGCTGAAACATTTGGAAAATTGATATTTCAGTCATCATTTTTTTTTTTAGTACTGGCATTTGAACCCAGGTCCTCACGCTTGCATGCTTTGCAAGTGCTGTATCACTGAGCTGCACCCCATGTTTTCACTTTTTGAGACAGTGTCTTGCTAAATTTCACAGACTGTCTCTGGACTCGAACTTGTGATCCCCTTGCCTCTCTGCCTCCCTAGTCACTGGGATTACAGGAGTGCACCACAGCATCAGGAAATATTTTAGTAATCTTTGTTTCTACTCTCCATCAGGATTCTGTTTGGAAAAAAGTTAAATTTTAATTCTTAGTTTTTAGATTGTTGCCTTTTATTCCTGGCTTTTTTATTGTCTTCTTAATATCAGTAGATAATTTAGTTTATAGGTTCCAGTTCAGGCTTCAGCCATTCTTTCTCCCCTTCTCATGATATGTAGTACTGCAGTCTCCATACATTAACCAGAGATATAAACTTCCTCCATCAAACATATAGAAATGTGCTTCCACACTTGTTTCTGACAACAGTCATAGCAGTGTGACAGGATCTATCTTGGGAAGAGGATATAACAGTTTGCAAAACTGTTGATGGGTTTCATACAAATAAGAAGTGTAAGTTAACCTTGGGCAAGTTGTTGCTGCAGAGCTAAAAATTCCAAAGATACATTCATGCAAGACTATTGATTTCCTTTTCTGAGTTGTTTCGTTTGCTTTATATGTTTGACTCCATTGGTAGAGTGCTGTTCTGCCTTCTCTGAGGCCATGGTTTAGATCCTGAGCAGTGCAACAGTGAGAAAAGGACCTGGTAGCCCACTCCTCAAACAATGCTGAAACAATCAGCTATTGAAAGCCTTATAAATAGAAGAGGAGCACTGACATGGAGCTGGGATTTAGCTCAGTTGGTAGAGCGCTGTGCTGCAGTCTCTGAGGTCCTGAGTTCAATTCCCAGCACCACAAAAATGGGAGAAGAACCTGGCAATCCACTCCCAAGGCAATCCCGAAACAGTCAGCCATTGAAAACCCTATGAGGGTCGCTATGAGTAGGATACCGACTCGACGGCAGCTACCAACAACCAACACTGACATAGTTCTGGGCATGGCACAGTGTTGGGGAATATATCATTCTGTTCTACATAGTATGTGTAAGTGATTACATAATTACAAACATTTAAATTATATTTGAATATCAATCTGGAATTTTGTGGTCTTCTGGAAAGAATTTAGAAATATGCAATATAGGTAATTCAGCCAAAATGTTCAGTATGTCAAACGTTTGCTCTATTGACCGTCAGGGAAGAGTGAAAGATCTATGCTTTTTAATTGGTCTTTCCTAATGGAGTGATACTTTAAGGCTCATAGTTTTTATGTGGTACATGCAATTTTAACTACTGCTGTATTGTTTTATGTATTCAAATTGAACACTTTACATGTTTCATTTGGATCCTTAAACTGATCTAACCATGAAGGACACAATATTATAAATTGAAGATTGACTAAGGGGAGTGTATAAAAATTCAAAAGAGAAACAGCAAGTGCAATAGTGTAGCTAGGAAGGTTAAAGTCCAGAACTAACTGAGACATCTGAGAAAAAGTGAAGGACAAAGCAAATCAGCTTGTTTGGACCAATTCAAAGCATGAAAAATGTATTGGGGTGTGAGTTGAATTTTTAATAAAGGGCATATATAGAACATTATTCTACCATATTTTGTTTCTTATCTGTCATAAATAACTATTATAAAATTAAAATGATAAAATAAATAGAATTAAAAGAGAGAGATTTAAATGCAACAGAAATAGGGAGAGTAGTAAAAGAGGATTGTTGTTGTTGTTAGGTGCCCTCAAGTCAGTATCTGACTCATAGCGACCCTCATAGGGTTTTCAATGGCTGACTGTTTCGGGATTGCCTTGGGAGTGGATTGCCAGGCCCTTCTCCCATTTTTTCGGTGCTGGGAATTAAACTCAGGATCTCAGAGACTGCAGCGCAGCACTCTACCAACTGAGCTAAATCCCAGCCCTAAAAGAGGATTATTACCACTAAATCAACTAGAAACTCCCATATCAGGTAAATTCCAGTTAAACACCTTAAAATAATTGCACATCAAATTGTAGAACCACTTCATCAGTATCTGTGAATTCATGGAAGAAATGGAAGTGCTGGAAGCATAGTGATAAATAAATATTCCAATATTTAAAATGGGACACTGATTACCTTTGGTGCTATCCAAATTGAAATGGCTAATTATATTGCTGTTTTTATAAAATGTACATGCAACATTGTTCGTTGATGGTTGCTAGATCAATATTTTTTCAAAAAGTGAAATTTGGGGGTTGAAAATTCAAAGTTCATAGAAACAAACAAATGGCTTGGAATGGTGACTTCTAATATACTAAAAATAGTAATAAATAAAATGACACCAGAAATCATTTTCAGTGAACTATTATTTACCAGGGGCTCTCTAGAAATCATACTTTAAGTAATATCCTGTTACTAAATATAACTAATGGATGTATGGCTTCTTTGTTTTAAAAATGAATAGGGAAAATTTCTCAAAGTAGTACTAAAATGGGCCGGGATTTAGCTCAGTTGGTAGAGCACTGCGCTTCAGTCTCTGAGGACCTGAGTTCAATTCCCAGCACTGCAAAAATGGGAGAAGGGCCTGGCAATCCACTCCCAAGGCAATCCGGATACAGTCAGCCATTGAAAACCCTCTGAGGGTCGCTATGAGTTGGATACCAACTCGACCACACCTAACAACAACAACAACAGTACTAAAATACATTATGGGTTGAATGAATTTCTTGTGCAATTATATCCAAGTTGAATTGATTTGTAGATTAAACTTCCCAAGAATAAGGCAAGGGCTTAACAGTATAATCTCTTGAGTGTTTTAATCAATGACATGTTGAAAGATGTAGAAGGATGTCAGATGATTGTCTTCTTAAATATTTTTGTGGTTCTATTATTTGCCAGGTACTCTCCAAGTGGCCATGATAACTGTAACAAATATTTACATTTTCAAGTGAAAAGGATAGATAATAAGCCAGGGAGTGAACTATAATAACATGAGTCTTATAAAAGTATATGTGAGGAGAGGTAATGTGTAAAGTTTTATCAGTTTTGCTAAGTTGAAGTTGGGTAAGAGAAAGAAGTTGATGTGCTAGTACACAGTAGGGTGACTAGACATAACAATAATAGAATGTGAATTTCACAAAAAAATAAAAAAAGACTTTGAGGTTTGAAGCTTTTGACTAAAGAAATGATAAATATTTGAAAAGATATGTTTAATCTAAGTTAAATGAAACATAACATGAGTAGTTCATAAAACATTGTATTAAACCCTGAATGCATACAATTTTTATGTTTTATTTATCAGTTAAATAATAAACTTAATTTTAAAAAAGAATTTAGACATATTTTGAGTGAAAAAATAAACTTTAAAAAAGCTATCAATAGTAAAGCAGAAGAAGTTGAAACTAATGAAACAGACATAAGGAATAATCAATAAACCAGGCTTAGCTACTTGGGAGGCTGAGGGAGGAGACTAACAAGTTAGAGAATAGAGACCACCTTCACAACTTAGAGAAAGTCTATCTCAAAAGTCTCAAAATAAATAAGTAAGGGGTGGAAGGTACAGCTCATTGGTAGCATACTTGCCTAGCGCAGATGGGGCTCTGGTTTCCTCCTCTGGTACCACCAAAAACAAATAAACAAAATCTATAAGACTTTTACAATATTTTTTTAAATACCTCACACTGTGGTTTATAACTCTTAATGTGAATTAACAAAAATAACAACATCCCAAAGAATCATATTCCAGTAAAACTGAGAATAAAAAAACTAATTATATGATTTAACTATGAAAGTAACTATGCAAATTTCAGTTGGATTAACAAAGTGCTAAAAATTACCTGGATTTTCATTAACAGACTGATAATAAAGACATATGCTGTTCAATAAGAAGGTAATAAAAGTGAAAATGTCAGAGAATGAAAAATACTCTACTTACGGTGTTGTGGCACACACCTATAATCACAACAACTGGGGAAGTTGAAGTAAGAGGATCACAAGTTCCAGAACAGAAGCAACCTGAGCAATTTACTGAGACTTGGTGTCAGTAAATAAATAAACACTAAAAAAGCAGCCAAGGATGCAGCTCAGTAGGAGAGCACTTGCTTGGCATCCCCTTAGTAATGAAAAAAGAAAACAGGAAAAAGAAAAATTACTTTACTAAGAGTTATAACAAAACTATGAAGCTATAGATGGAGAATATCTCTTGTTGAAAGAACTGATGCTGGAGATTGCATGATACAATTTTGTTAGAAAAACAACCTTTTCTGCAAATACATTTTTTTCACCCAAACACATGGCAACTATACACACAGAATTCACCAGATGAAACGAACAGGAACCAAACTGACTACATTTGTGAAAGAGATGGATGAAAACCTGAATATCAAAATTCATAATAAGACCATGTGCTAATTGTGGGTCAGACTGTCAACTGCTCATAAACACGTTCAAGTTGAATCTGAAGAAAATTAGAACAATGAGAGCCAAGGTATGAGAGCCAAGGTACAACCTAGAGTTTATTCCATCTGAATTCACAGAACATCTCAAGAACAGATTTGATGTGTTAGACACTAAGGATTGAACACAAGACAGGTTGTGGCATGACATTAAAGACATCATACATGAAGAAAGTAAAAGTCTATTTAAGACAGAAAAAAAAGAAAAGACCAAATTACATCTCAAAAGAGATGCATATACTTGCACTTTAATGTCTGTCTAACAGTTAATGTAAAAGAAAGATATGACTAAAGAACTAAACAGAACACTCCAAAGGGCCACAGGAGAAGATACAATCAAATATTATAATGACATGTGCAAAGAGCTGGATATAGAGAAACAAAAGGGAAAAACACAGTATATTTTTTCTCACACTTAAAGAACTAAAGAAAAAAATTCAAGCCTCAAATGGCAATAGTGAAGAATTCTACAGGGAAAGTATTAAATGATGCAAGGAAGATCAAAAGAAGATGAAAGAATTCAGAGTAATTATACCAAAAATAACTAGCAGATGATCAATCATTTCAAGAATTTGCATAAGATCAGGAACTAACGGTACTAAAGGAAGAAGGAGAAGCTGCCATGAAGGTATTGGTGAAATACAAGACTCCAGGACTTGATGGAATACCAACAGAGATGTTTCAAAAAACAGATGCAGCATTGTAGGGAAAAATTGGGAGGAAATTGGTAAAAACTCCCAAACTGGGAAAATGGCGTTTGAATATCTGGTTTGTAAATTAGAAATCTACTTGGTTGCATGTTTGTACAAAACCCTTTCTGATTGGACAATTGGGCTGAAAGCTGATTGGCTCAGGCCATTCCATGAGCGAACTATATAAAGAGCTGCGCTGCGGCAGCTCGACCTTTTTTAGCACGGCCTTTCTGGCATCCCTTTCTGTGCCTTCTTGCCTGTTCCTGCCCGGACCACAGATGAGGAAGAGCCTCTCCCGCTGCTCTCCCCTGAACCTTCGGTGAGGAAATAATGCTCTCCCGCTGCAATCCTCAACAAGGAAAGGAACCTGCTCTCCGTCTGACCAATGATGAAGCAACAGCTGTCTCCTCCTGACCATCGAGACGACCAACACAGGTGTTTGCCCCTGGAAGGCAAAAGTGCCTGAGGCTTTTTCCTTTCTCCCGTCTCCTCCGGGGTCCCGAGGGCCGCGGGAGTCTGAGCCCCTCACCTGAGGGTCCGGAGTGAATTGTGTTTAGTATCTGTGTGCGCGGCGGCGCAGCCCGTCCGAACCTTCAGGCCAGACTGGGAGGCGCACTCCCCACACAGCATTGGCACTGCTCACTTGTTCATGCCAAGAAATGTGGAAAACTTGGCCAACTGAGTGGAAGAGACCCATATTTTTGCTTAATCCCAAGAAAGAGGATTCAACTGAATTTAGAAATTATTGAGCAATGAGATTAATATCTCACACAAGTAAAATCTTGCAAAAGATCAATCAAAAGCTATTATGCATATTAACAAGGAATTGGTGGAAAATTAAGTCTGAGTCAGAAGAGGGTGTGGAACCAGGGACATCATTACTGAAGTCAGATAGATACTAGCTGAAAGCAGAGAATACCAGGATGATGTCTATATTTTACTGACTATACAAAGGCATTTGACTGTGTGGATCCCAATATATTATGAATACCATTTTGGAGAATGGGAATTCAAGAGCACTTAGTTGTATTCCTGAGAAATTTATACATGGACAAATACATGGACATTCAAATAAATCAAGGAAACACTGCCTAATTTAAAGTCAGGAAAGATGTGAATCAAGATGTTATTTTTTCAGCATACCCTTTCAATATCCTTGCTGTGAAAATAATTGGAAAATCTCGTCTTTATGAAGAAGAACTCTACATTAAGATTGGAGGAAGACTCATTAACAACCTGTATTATGCAGATGATACAACTTTGCTGAAACTGAAAAGCGTTTGAAACATTTACTGATGAAGATCAAAGAACACAGCCTTCAGTATTACATATCAATATCAACAAAACAAAAATCCTTATAACTGAGTAGGTAAGGAATTTCATAATGAATGGAGAAAAGATTGAGGTTGTCTAAGATTTTGTTTTACTTGGTTCTACAATCAATGCCCACAGAAGGGGTGGTCAAGAAGCCAAAAGATACTTTGCATTTGGAAGGGCTGTTGCAAACACCTCTTTAAAATGTTGAAAAGTAAAGATTTCACATTGAAGATGAAGATTCACCCAACTCATGCCACAGTATTTTCAGTTGCATCATATGTTTGTGAAAGCTGGGTGTTGAATAAGAGAGATAGGAGAAGAATTGATACTTTTGAATTATGGTGCTGGAGACAAATATTGATTATACCATGGACTGCAAAAAGAAGCAACAGACTTGTTCTAGAAGTGAAACCAGAGTGCTCTTTGGAAGCATGGATGGCTAGACTGAGTCTTATGTATTTTGGTCATGTTGCCAAGAAAGACCCATTGCTGGAGAAGGACATCATGTTTGGAAGAGTGGCAGTTCAGTGAAAAAAAAAAAAGTAAGACCCTCAACTAGATGGATTGACATTATATGCAACAATGGCCTTAAACATAAAGGCCAGATCATGTGCGTGACACAGTGTTAGGGACTATTTTGTTCTGTTATATTTAGGGTCATTGTGAGTCAGACCCACCTCAATGGCACCTAACAACAACAGTGGATTATTTAACAGTTGGAGAGAATACTTCTGATCTGGAAATTATATGAGAAGAAATAACGGATGATGATGAATCATATAAACAACAACAACAACAGGTGTAGAAAATAAAGGATGTGATAATAGGCACACTGTGCGTATGTACAACATGTAGGTTGCTGAGTCTCCTTCAAAGTGAGAAAGGTAGACATAAAAAAATACAACTGGAAGCTTACTGAAACTGATGAGATAAACCTTAAATTGAAAAGAGTACTATAAATCCTAAACCACATAAATTCAAGATATTCTCACTTCATCACATCAAATGACAAATTCTCAAAACAAAATTTAAAAAAAAGCTGTTGATATTGTTGCTGGAATGCAATGCTACCATCAAATCAGAGAAGAGAGAACTGTTTCTCCAGAAAATGATCTTTCATAGCTGAAGGTGAAATAGACATCTCCACAGAAATAATAGGTGTTTCATAGCCCACATACTTTCAAGATATGGAAGCACAAAAATATATTTTTCCATTGTAGATAAACTAATATTTGCTTTTAATATGAAGAAGGAGGAGGAAAAAAACAAAAACTAGAAGAGTAAGAAAAAGGTAAACAAAAAGATCAAGTCTAAATAAATGTTGCTTGTGTGAAATAATAATAATCTCTAATAAAGTTTAAAATATTGGGAAGAATTAAAATATATAACAATAATGCACAAGCCAAGGAGGACAGACTAAATGAATGTATTCTAAGTTTTTGCATTGTCATGAAGAGGATAAAATTACTAATTACTATGGAGCTTGAGATTCATGTATACATGCTTACCATAACAACTAAGCTTCAAAGCACTGTCTAACTTTGAAGGTAATAGAAGGGAAATATTAAGTAGAAAGGAGAGATATGATTAGGCATATCATCATCAAATATGAGGAATTTTGAACTTAAAGTCTTGGACAGAAAAACGGTATAAATATCCAGGCAATATTGAGAAGGAAATTAGACAATTCAAAATAGGTTTTGATTTAAACAACAGAGTTCAGTGAAGTAGCACATGCATGTAATCCCAATGAGCTGAGAGGTAGAGGCACAGGATCAGGATCATGAGTCTGAAGCCAGAGGCAGCCTGAGTAACTTAGAAAAAAATCTTGTCTCATGATGATAAATTAAGAAAGAAAGAAAGAAAGAAAGAAAGAAAGAAAGAAAGAAAGAAAGAAAGAAAGAAGAGAGAGAGAGAGACAGAGAGAGAGGGAGGGAGGGAGGAAGGAAGGGAGGAAGGAAGGGAGGAAGAAAGGAAGGAAGGAAGGAAGGAAGGGAAGGAGGGAGGGAGGGAGGGAAAAGGAGGCTGAGGGTGCAGCTCAATAATAGAGGGCTTGAAAAGTATGCATGAGGCCCTGGGGTCAGCACCCCCAGTACCACAAAATAACTAGCTACTTAAACAAATAAGTAAATAAACAACTAAAGACTCTATAAAACTTAAATGGAATTTCCAAGGTTACTACTATAGTAAAATTGCCAATACTGAATCTTTTGTGTCCTAGTTCATTGCTTAAGATGCCACACAGAAGTATTTTCAATTTCTTTAATTTTATTTTAAAATTATTAATTTTACATGATACTAAACAAGATAGTCCCATCCTATCAGGAAAGTTCATTATGAAGAGGAAGGATAGGTCCAAATGCTATCCAAGGGTTGTGAAAGGCCATTCTGCACTTATTTGACAGTTAGTACCATTGCTTGTCAAGTTATTTATACTACTTCCAAATGTATTATTATTGGATATTAAAAAGTGTGAAATAGTTCAATATCATAGAACAATATAAAAATCTTAATCTCAGTTCATTGGCATGATCACCTTGAATCTCTCTTTCATTCCCTCTCTCTCTCTCTACTATCCATCCATGTCTACATGATGCCTATACTTAAACTTTATACATGTCTATACCTTTATCATTTCTTTTAGTTAGCCAGGAATTTTTTTTTTCAGTACTGGGAGTTGAACCCAGGGGTGCACGCCTGCATGTTTTGCAAGTGCTGAGCCACTGAGCTGCGCCCCCAGCCCGCTTTTTTTTTTTTAACTTTTTGAGACATGGTCTTGCTAAATTCCACAGACTGCCTCTGGTCTCAAACTTGCGATCCTGCCGCCTCTGCCTCCCGAGCCACTGGGATTATAGGAGTGGGCCACCACACCCAGCTAGTTAGCCTGGAAATTATTTTTAATGATTTTCGCAATAATCAGAGTGTTTATTATATTTAAGTATTCATTTTGTTTCACACACATCATATCACTTAACTCATTTACTGTTATCTATGTTGACATGGCTCAACAGGTTTCTGGTACATCTTAGTGTTTTGAGGTAAAATTTTTATTATGGTCATAAACTCTTTTACTTAGGTGAATACCTTGGTTTTCAAAACTGTTTTTCAAACACAAAGTGATGTTTTGACTTTGCTATTTTAAATAGTTTAGCAATTGGTTCATGTATTAGTCATACCACTCTCTGAACATTGTGCATCATTTGATATGCAATATTGAGTATGGAAAGCTGTGCTCTAGGATTTATTTTTCATTTAGAACAGAATGTTCTGGAAATCCAAAGGACCAAAAACATCTAACAGCAACTCTCTAAATTGGCTTTGTAATTTTATCATCTTGAATGCCAATTTTTCTACCTATTTTCAAGGGATATTTTGTATACTTGCAATTGTATCCAAAAATGTACTTTTCTTTACTTTACCTTTTTGTGGCACTTGTGGGTTGAACACAGGGCCTCACACATACCTTGCAAGTGTTCTACCATGAATTGCAACCCCAGTTCATTTTTAATTTTTTATCTTCAAATATGGTGACACTAAGTTAAATAAGCTGCCTCTGGTCTTGAACTTGGAATCCTCCTGTCTCTACCTCCCAATTCCCTGGGATTACAGGAGTAAATCATCACACTCAGCACAAAGATGCAGTCTTAATTAAAACCTGAAGTAATAAGCTATGTTTAAATTTCTTCTTATTCATATTCTTGATTTTCCAAGGGGAAGGCTCTAAAGTATTTAAAAGAAAACTTTATAGTTTCTGGGAAACTAGCAATTAAATATTCTTAGCAATATAGAATACTAGTTTTCTATATGAAATAAAAAGACAGTCATTCAGAAGTAAATAAAAGGGACTTAGTCTTCAAAAATATAATATGCAAGCAGAGAAGATCAAAACAAATATATAACATAGGCCTCAGAAATATAGCCTTTTCCTTACTCAGTATGATATCCTTTTATAATTATTACCTTACCAACTAGGCAAAACAAATGGGTACATAAGAAGGAAGAGTGCTTGTCATATTTTCTCTTCCTATAATTCCATTCTACGTTAGAACAAAGAGAAACAGAGATATTAAGGAAAATTTCAAAATATATTGCAATTTTACTTATTTAAAGATAGAATACAAGAATGTCAACTACTACCATCTGAATATTTATGTTCCTCCCAAATTATTATGTTGAAATTTTCATCATTAACATGTTGATATTAAGAGGTAGGGCCTTTGGGTATCATTCATTCATAGAGATATAGCCTTCATGAATGGGATGAGTGTTCTTTTCAAGGAGAATTGGCAAAACTGCTCACCTCTACTACCTTATGTGAACAAAGCAAAATGAAAACAGTTGAGAAAACAGCAAGTGAGATCTCACATACACAGAATCTACTAGTTCTTTTATCCTGGAGGTCATAGCCTCCAGAACTGTGAGAATCATTAGATTTGTCATTTATAAACCATATAGTTTATGCCATTTTGTTACAACAGACCAAACTGACTAAGGCATCAGCTATTTAATGAGTTCCTAAAAAAAAACTGAATTGTAACTTTCCTAAATTTAAACTTAGTGGAATATGACAGGAATAATCTGTGTTGTAGGAGATGCTTCCTATTTTGCTATCAAGAGTATGCACTTATATTTTTATTAACAAATTTTAAGACATTTGGCTTATTATGCTCAATTTCACTTAACATTTAAATTTTCTGTATTTGCTTACCACGTGCTTCACATTGCATTATTTTGTCTATGTGTGTGCTTGCCTTAAATTTTCCCTTTCCATCTTTTAAGTATTACTGGATATCAGAAGTGCAGCATTCAAGTTATACTATTTGTTTATTGCCTTTGTTTTCTTTATGCTTGTCTCCTCAATCATTTGTGAAAGATTTCATTTTTCTCAGTGCATTTTGATAAGTAAATCATCAATTAGAGAACAAGAATGGGGTGCTTATTTTCAGTGCCTCAGATCACTTTCATCATCTGCCTTTGCTCAGGTAATTCTTTAATTTCAAATTTTCATCAAAAGCTCTCAAATCAGGAGAATACACCTTATAAAGTCAGAATTCACTTCCCAAACCAGTGATATATTATACAGAATGATATCTTTGTCAAATGTTGAACACAAAATAAGAGTACTAAACTAAATAAGCAGTAAAACAGTGTAAGAAGTACCACAATACCTAACTTCAAACTATATTATAGGGCCATAGTCGCAACAATAGCTTGCTACCGCTACAAAATAGGCATGAAGATCAATAGAATCGAATTGGAAACCCAGATATACACTTGTGCAACAATAGTCACCTGATATTTGACAAATATAAATACTTCTGCAAAATATCAATCAGTTAAAGTTAGTTTTATTTTGCTTGTTAATGGAAGAGTAGCATAAGATTGTACCACAGAAGTTAAGCGTGGAGACTAACACCTGCAATCCCACCAACTAGAGAGGCAGAGGCAATAGGATTGCACACATTAAGGCTAATGGTATTGTGTTTTAGAAATCTTAAACCTTAAATATTTCTAATTCTACATTTTAAAATATAAATAGACATTTTTAGGTAGAGGCAATTAAAAAATAAACTTTTTGTTTATCTATGCTTGATGACACAACTGTCATTATATACATGAATAGTATTTACTACTTTATACTTGGGATTGAAAAATAATGAAACAGTGAGGACAATCATTAAGTCAATGAAATGCCAATGAAGCATATTTGCTTTTTGAACTTGTCATGAAAATAGTCATTTCATGTATTAGATTTTATTATGTCAGAAAAAATAATCAATGCCATGTAAATTATATTAACTACCATATTCGAAAGGCTGAGATTTAGCTCAGTTTGTAGCAGCTGCTCTGTACTCTCCGAGGATAAAGGTGCCATCACCAACACCACTAAAATTGGAGAAGGACATTAAAATGGGAGAAGGATGTGGCATCCACTCCCAAAGCAATCCTGAAAGAGTCAGCCACTGAAAACTCTATGAGGGTTGCTCTGAGTCGGACCTGACTCAACCACCATAGTAGTGTAGAAACACCACCATAAAGTAGTCTTGTTTTTTACGTATGCATAATAATCACATGAGATATGAAAATAAACCTTGTTATCAATGAATATATTTCAGAAGAGAAACATAAGTTCCAATGTGTTTAAACAATATGCACTAGTTTACTCATGTAGTGAGACCAAATTTGAATACAAGTAGACCGGACCAAGAGCCTATTTTTAAATCCTAACAATATTCTGTCTCACACTTAGGGCTTTTCTTAGACTAACAATATTTAATTAATCAATTAAAATGTGATGGCATTATTTTTCTGATGACTGACTGCCCAAAAATCAATGTGAAGACTAAGAATTATAATCATAATAATTATTTTCTAAACAAGTTACTCCACAAAGTTATTGTCTAATTTCACAAATGTATTCTCGTGGTATAAATACTTCTGCAAAATATCAATCAGTTAAAGTTAGTTTTATTTTGCTTGTTAATGGAAGAGTAGCATAAGATTGTACCACAGAAGTTAAGCGTGGAGACTAACACCTGCAATCCCACCAACTAGAGAGGCAGAGGCAATAGGATTGCACACAGCCTACATGACTTAGGGGACAATATCTGGAGATAAAAAATTATATATATATATATATATATATATATATATATATATATATACACATATACGTATGTGTGTGTGTGTGTGTGTGTTTATATACCCATGAGACACTGGATAACTTAACTAATTAACACTCAAAAATGAATAGTCTTCTCATACAACAATAGTGAACAGGTAGAAAAGGAAATCAAGACAAAAATCTCATTCACAGCAGCCCAACAAAATTTAAATATTTAGGAATCAATCTAACCAAAGACTCTAAAGATCTCTAAAATGCATACTTCAAAACATTACAGAAAGAAATAGCAGAAGACAGAAGATCCTAGAATATGGCATAAACTCCTTTTCTCATAGATAGAAAGAGTTAATATTGTGAAACTCTCAATACTACCAAAAATGATTTACATACACATTTAATGTATTCCTATCAAAATTCCAATGGCAACCTTTACAGAAATAGAAAAAAATCCTAAAATTCATATGGAAGCACAAAAGACCATATATAGTCAAAAAAGACCTAAGCAGTAAAACAGTGTAAGAAGTACCACAATACCTAACTTCAAACTATACTACAGGGCCATAGTCGCAACAATAGCTTGCTACTGCTACAAAATAGGCATGAAGATCAATAGAATCGAATTGGAAACCCAGATATACACTTGTGCAACAATAGTCACCTGATATTTGACAAAGGAGCTAAGGACATTCAGTGGAGAAAAGAGTATTTTCAACAAATGGTCTTGGGAAAATTGGATATCCTTGTGCAGAAGAATGAAAATAGGTCAGTATCTCTCAATCTGTATGAGTCAACACAAATGGATGAAAGACCTCAACATAAAACTGGAAGCTTTAAAACTACTAGAAGAAAAGAAGTGAACATGTTGCAACATAGGTATTGAAAATCACTTCCCTAACAAGCTTCCAATTGCCCAGGAAACTATACCAAGAATCAATAAATAGGTTTACGTAAAGCTAGAAAGCTTATGTACAGCAAAGAAAACAACTAACAAAGTTCAATTAGAGCCTACAAAATTGGAGAAAATCTTTGCATCGTACATATTAGGCAAAGATCAAATTTCTAGAATATGAAAAGAATTTAAGAAATCAAATACCAAGATAACAAATAACCCAATAAATAAGTGCCTGGAGCTGTAGCCCTGTGGCATCGGATCCCATCAGATCTCAGAAGCTAAATAGGGTCTGGCCTGGTTAGTACCTGGATGGGAGACCGACTGGGAACACCAGATACTGTAGGTTTAGGAGAAGGACCCGGCAACCTGCTCCCAAAAATCAATCCGTGATTGAAAACCCTATGAACAGCAGAGAAGCACTGACAATGTTTCTCCTGTTGTACGTAGGGTCACTGTGAATCCGATACTGGCTCATAGGCACCTAACAACAACAATGCAAGCAGGGGCTGGGATTTAGCTCAGTTGGTAGAGTACTGCGCTGCAGTCTCTGAGGTCCCAAGTTCAATTCCCAGCACTGCAAAAATGGGAGAAGGACCTGGCAATCCACTCCCAAGGCAATCCCAAAAGAGTCAGCCATTGAAAACCCTATGAGGGTCACTATGAGTCGGATACCAACTGGACGGCACCTAACAACAACAACAACAACAACAACAGTAAATAAGTGGGCAGTGGAACTGAACAGATAGTTCTAAGAAGAAATACAAATGGCCAATAAACATATGAAAAAATGCTCAATATCTCCAGCCATTAGGGAAGTACAAA